>LOJH01034824.1:0-15923 GCA_001685095.1 Ellobius talpinus
TTTTATTAAAATACATGATTGACAGAATACAGACAATTCTCCCGCAACACTAATATAGGAAGATAATACAGTGCTTTCTCCAGATCTGCCAAATACAAATGGACTGGACATTGTGGATGCAATTACCAGATAATTATTCTTATTGTACATAGTTTTAATATGTTAGAATTAAAACCTTCCTTTTTATTTAGACAATAAGGGGGAAATGTTGTGGGTTATTTTGATCACACTCTACACTCCTGAGACTGTCAATAAAGTTTACTTTTAATCAGTGGGTGGAACTAGCTGACCAAAATTAGCCATAAAGATTTTGGAGGACAGAGGACATAATAGAGAGACACGGGAAGTAGTAGGGAGGGGCTGAGAAAGATTCTTGCCCCTTTTATGGACCAAGGGAGGAGAGAGGAGGTCACTGGTAGCTTCTCCACTTCTCTGATCATTCAGGGTCTTATGCTGATAGTTGACTCCTGAGCGTTTATTGATAAAGAATAATTAGATAAACACTTCGTTCCATGTGGTGAAACTATGCAGTGCACTCATGTATAAAATCCTCAAATAAAAGAAAATGTGAGCATAGAAAAACAACACTTCAACAATGAGGTCATACCCGGAATGAGGTGGGATTGTGATGATGGAGCTAATTCTTGGGTCACTATGCTCAGTGAGCAAGTCTGATAAGCTCACTGGTCTCATCAAGGCAGATGGGTAAAAACCATATTTCAGTCTGTTATTGGTGCCCATCTGGGGTAAAGTAGACTTCAGAGGGCTAACGAGATGGCTCAGAGGACAAAGGCACCTGCCACTAAGCCAGATGACCTGAATCCTCTTCTTAGGCCCACACACCTCCAGCGAGTTGTCCTCTGACCTTCATGTGTACTGGGGCACACACCTCAACCACCACATATATGAACATGACATACTAATACTGAAAAGACCCTGGAGAGGTGCAGCAGGCACTGCCGACTGCTCAGCAGAGGAGGAGAGAACTAAGATGGATGTGTAGCAGGCCCTAGACCTTAACACAACTGACTCCATAATAAAAGCGCTAATCAGGCTGTAAAGCTCAGCATGTAGACAGCACCGGACAAAACTCAAACAAAGGCCTAATCCATCAAAGCCTGGGAAAGTCTCTAAATGCCCTAGCCTTGCTTTCGGGCTTCTGTTGTTCCCCTTCTAGCTAACTGTTCTTGTTAACTGAAGTATACCAACCTAGAAAATGTTTTTTGAGCTTAAAAGTTCACTCTGAGAAAGGCTCAGGGCTACACTGGGCTCCTGAACACATAGTGTAGTCGCCGGCCAGCTAATAAAGACTTTCTATTGGCTTAAACCATGGCCCAGCAGTCTTCTCTGGTGAATACCACACAATAAAACCAACGCTGTCTGGGCCTCCGGGAAGCAGCAGTGTTGCTGAGTTGGAGTGTGAGATCCAGGGAAAAGGGCACACCTGTGTTCGACGTTCGGCATGGCTGATTGGTTGTTTGCAGAGAGCTGGGCTGTAACAGGTTGGGAGTCATTCTCTTGTGTTAGCGTTAGCCCCATAGCCATTTACTGTGGACCTCTGTGTGTGATCTAACATCCTTGTGGCCGTTAGGTAAGGTCCTTTGGAATGTGCAAACAGATTCCTCACTTTTGTCAACCCACGGTTAAGAATGTCACCTGATGAGGCCAGAGCAGGGGTCTCTCTGCTTCGCTGTGACCTTGTGTACCTGGTGGAAAATGACTTTCAAAAATGCCTTGATTGTTGACCTTTCTTTGTTCTGTTACTATGAAATCTCCTTACATCACCCTGCTGGAAGACGGCATGTGGGTTATCATGACTCTGCTCCCAGCCACGGTTTCTCACACTTCACTATAGCACATGTCCTTCTCTTTGAAGTATTGCTATAAACCGGAGCTCTTACCTCAAAGGGACAGTTTATTCTAGAGTCAAATATGAGTGACCCTGACCAGGAATACAGATTAAGGTCAGCCCGAATTCCATGTTCTAGTGTGGAATCAGATTTTAAAGCTTTTTCAAGCAACAGAACAAAGACAGTCTATGTATATGAAGTATATATGTATATAAAGTATATGAAGGCACTTTTCAAACACGCTGGCAGGAGGGTTAAGTGGGCAGCGGAGAAGCCTCAGCTCTCGGCCCAGATGGCATTTGACGACTCCATCTTTCGGTTAGTGAAAATTATGGTTATTACGTTTTGGAGATGTTGTTTTGTTTCCCCCTTTCCACCCTATCCTGAACTAAATCCTCCCTACCCCCACCCCTTCCTTTTTCTTTTCTTTCTTTTTTTTTGAAACAGGGTCTCAGTGTGGCCCTAGTCAGCCTGGAGTTTGCAGTGTAGGGGAGGCTGGCATTGATAGAGATCTGCTTGCCTCTGGCTCCACAGTGTGTCCACAGAGCTGGATTAAAGGCTCATGCCACCATGCCCAGGCCAAAGGTTCTTAATCTCTTACAGGACTTTGGATCCTAAAAAGAGGTGAGGCAGGAACGGCTATTTAGGTGATTAAAATATAGCCCAGATACATTCATTGTATTTGGTTTCCAGGTGCACATCACCGCAAACCTTCCTCCATGAAGGACGCTGACAGCCCTTCGGAAGGGCCAGTGGAAGGTGCGGCTCCTTCTGGGGGACATTTATTCACAGAAGTTAGAATGTTTTTGCGCCATTATGTGTTGGGGGAACCTACAGGGACACCCCTTGGAGGAGGGGATGAGAAGGCGGGGAGTCAACAACATCAACTCTGGGAATCAAAAAAGTAGCAAAAGCCCCTTTATTGTGGAAAACAGGCTCACCTGTACACCCCCTCCCAAGGTCCCATTGGCTCAGGCATGGACTCTGTTGTGTTTTCCTTCCCTCATGGGCATCTCTGCTCAGGTGTCTCTGAATCAGCAGTCTCTGGGTGTAGTGGCAGGTCTTAGGCTCAGGAAGGAAGTACCTGCCGCACATGCTCATGCAGGCTGGTTTGGGCCAGGCCACCACAGCTTAGGTAGGCTGGCTAACAATTTCTCCTACAATCATGGGGATTTGCTTTAGACACTGGTGGAAGAATCATCCTGGTGTCACACAGAGGAACACATGAACTAAGCAAAAGAATTTGCCAAGGTGATTTTTCTGCAAAAAGGACACCAGCACCAAACCAGTCTATCAAATACATTCACCAAATGGCTTCTGTCTTTTATTCTTGATGTAGGTGGTGACTGAGTCTCACCTCATGGGTGGGAAACTGATGTCCCAATCAAATGCAACTGGTAACCAGCACAAAGGGGACCGGGGAGGTTCAGGAAACATGGGCCCTTGTCTGGCTGACTGCCTTCAATACAAAAACTGCTCCTCTCCAAACTGAGTTGTTCATGTAAAACCCAAATGGGGCACCAGAGGAGGGTAAGTGGGTGATGCAGACTGGAGACCCAGATGTAGAGAGAGGCTTTGGAGTCATGCAAGCTGCCCACCAAGCATGGGGATTTGGAGGACAGCACTAACAAAGGAAGCCAAACAGCGTCAGGCAGGCAGGAGAATGTGGCGAGGCCTGTGAGGTGCAACGTGGAGTCAGCTGGTGCTCTCCCCTTGCCCCACCTTTCTGAACACAGGCACACCTTTGTGATTTGTCCTGTCCAACAACAGGGATGAGTGTCACTCTCAGGTAGAAGTGGGACAAGCCCAAGCATTGCTGAGAACAGCAAACGCTACCAGGAGGCCAGGCAAGGCTGGGCGGGGCTCCTGGGGTCAGGACACAGAGAGCAATTGTCTCAGGTGCTGTGTCTGAGGGAAAGCTAGGAGATGTGACAGGAAGAGCTTGGCCTGCTCATATCACATCAGAAATAGGCGAGAAGCTTTCAGTGCCAAAGTGAAACAGTACTGAGAGAAATTCAGGAGAGGGGGATTGTGGGATGGGCCGGTCGGAGCTCCACTTCCATTTCAACAGGAAGGAGGAAGGACTGCAGAGAACACTCCTGACTGAGGCACTCAGCTTTTACTACTGAGGTGTGAGCTCCTGTACTTAGGGTGAGAAACCCCAAGGGGAGAGTCAGAAATGCAGGTGTGGTGACTCAGGCAGTTCTCTGCTGGTGAGGTCAGGCCCCATAAACAGTGGCTGGGACCACTCAATACTGTGGAAGTCACCCGGTGGGTGGGAACGCAGTGGGACCATGAGGGCAGGCTTGGGACACACCACCATCACCATTAGCTTCTAAGAACGAAGCATTCAGGGCTGAGATGACTCAGTAGGCAAAGGAACTGGCCACCATGCTCCACTTGAATTTGAGCTCTGGGATACACATGATGGATGGAGAGAGCTGACATATGAATACCATGGGACATGCCTCCACCTCCTATAAAGAATGTAATTAACGCCGGACAGAGGTGGCGCACCTTTAATCCCAGCACTTACAGAAGAAAGGGGTTATTTTAGTTTATGGTTCCAAAAAGTTAAGAGTCCACTGTGATGGAATCCTGGCAGCAGGTGGCAGGCATGGCAGCAGGAACAATCGACAGTTTACGTCTTCAGACCACAGGCCAGAAACAGAAAGCACACAGGAAAGGGCACAAGACTGCCAATTCTCAAAGCCCCGCCCAGTAACGTACCTCCTCCTGTGAGACCACACCTCCTAAGCCTTCAGGATATTTAAGACAAATGAACTCTTCCTCAAGCTGCCCTTGGTTGTGGTCTTCTATCCCAGTGCTAGAAACTCGAGCTATGACAAGCCCAGTTTGCTGCTTGAGCTGGGCTTCCAAAGTTCATGTTGCCCGCCACACTGTCTTCCAAGCAGCTATCAGGATGGCCCATAAAGCACCACCTACAAGGTTCAGCCACTTTTCAGTTCCAAGGGCCAAAGCCTTCCACATTTCTCAAACAAACAAACAAGCCAAACCCAGCATGGTCAGGTCTGTCACAGCAATAGACCATTCTCACGCTCTTCTCCCAACTTCTGCTGTGATAAGACACCATGACCAAGGTGACTTCCAGAAGGAAGGGGGTATTTGGCCTACAGTTCCAGAGGGTTAAGATTCCATCGTGGCAGGAATCTGGCAGCACGGTGACAGGAACAGCTGAAGGTTCACATCTCAAATCCCAATTAGCAAGTGGAGAAACTCAAAATGACCAAGTCTTTAAATCCTCAAAACCTGCCCCTAGTAGCATGCCTATTCCAACGAGGCCACATCTCCTAAAGAGTGCTTCCAGCAGGGACCAAGTATTTTTTTTTATTTTTCTTAGGGACCAAGTATTTACTAAATGCTTGAGACTATAGAGGCCACATCATTCAAGCCACCACAGTGTACTGTCATGTGTATCCGCTTGCTGTGTGTATGTGTAGGCCAGAGTCCTTATTCCTTATTTGTTGACAGAGGGTTTGTCCCTGATCCACAGTTTGTCACTTCAGCTAGACTGGCGGGGCAGCAAGCCTTAGGGGTCTCCTTATTTATCCCTCCCCAGTGTTGGGGTATACTCAGTGCCTACACCACTACACCCAGCTGAGTGGTTGCTGGTGATTTGGGCAGCAAGCGCTTTTCCCCGCTGAGCCACCTCCCCGCTTTGTGTGCGGCCCTTTCTGCCGCCTGTGCTCACTTAATCCTCACCACAGTACAAGGCAGGTAGTGATGTGGAATGCCCCTCTGTATGCTGTGAATACCGCTGGTTAATAAAGAAACTGCCTGGGCCTATTGATAGATCAGACAGAGTAGAACTAGGTGGAGAAAACCAAATGCTGGGAGGAAGAAGGTGGAGTCGAGAGAAGCCATGGAGCCACCACCAGAGATAGACATGCTGTAACCTTGCTGGTAGGCCACGAGCCTCATGATAAAATATGAAATACCAGAAATGGGTTAATTCTAGATGTAAGAGGTAGCTAGCAATACGCTTAAGTGATTGATTAAGCAGTGATTCAAATAATAGTTTCTGTGTGATTAATTTGAGTCTGGGTGGCTGGGAGATGAACAAGCAACCTCCTACAAGGTAGCAATTAAAGCACTCCCATTTTACAAGGCCCAGGCAGAAGTTTGGTGAACAAGGTTACGACAAGGTCCGTTTGTGTTCTGAAATTCCGTACTGCTCTACATGGGCAGCTTGCCAGTGTCACCTGACTTCATATTCTAGGCCATGAACTTTTACTCCAAAGATGGCGTAGGGATTCAAACGTGACCTGCAGCCATGCTGAGTTGTCACTTTGGCTTCTAGTAACCCTGGTGGTCCCCCTCCCCCCAAGTAGCCCAGCATACTACTGATAGCAAACCTTTAAAGTGGTGTGGAACTTTATAATCAGACTCTAGTCCCGTGGGCATCAGGAATGTGCCTGGCACCCTTGATAGCAGCTTGAGAAAAATGAGGTACATTCCAGCTCCACCCTCTGACTTGAGGCTCCCCCTAAAAGATCCACCGGCCCAGCTGCTGCTCTGGACCAGGCTTCCGTGAGTCCAGATAAAATCGCACCCTGCCATCTTGGACCTGTCTGCTATTCTTCAGCCTCTCAGCGCTTCCTACCAGTGGAGGCCAGTTCTTTTATACTGGATTCCCTGAACAGACCCCTCTGTCAGCTGCTCCTCAGGCCTGCCTGACACACAGCTCAGCCCAGCAATCAGCTGCCAACCTGAGATCAGTACAAATCTCCTGTGTGTCCAGCTCCATAGGTCTGTAACCTGAAACAAGTCTCAGCCAGGGGCAGCTGGGGATGCAGCTCACTTGGCACACTGCTTGCCTAGAATGCATGAGGGTTAGATCCCCGACACTGTATAAACTGGACAAGATGGTGGGTGCCTGTAATCCCAGCATTTGAGGGATGGAGACAGAACAATCAAGAATTCAAGATCATCACAGTGATCAACTCACAAGCTACACGGTGAGTTCCTGGCTGGCCTTGAACATGAGACCCCCATGTCCAAAACAAACAGAACAAAATAGCCAGCCTCAAATCAAGGAAGAGTTCTAAGGAGAGGGTGGCCTTTTCCAATAAGCTGTATGGTGCCCAGAACTAACATACACACTCTCTTGTTTTTTCAGCACAGCGTCTCTCTATGTAGTCCTGGCTGTCCTGGTACTTGCTATGTAGACCAGGCTGGGCTCTAACTCAGAGACCGTCTTGCCTGTCTGCTGGAATGAAAGCAGGAGACTACCCAGGCCTGACTACCCGGGGCTCTTACAAACCAGTACTTGGGGGTTTGGGAGCAGATGACAGGAAGGGTGGGAGTGCAGGCTGCATTCCAGGGAGAGGAAGCGTGGAGCCCAAAGGGAGGCACACAAACACAGCCCCCAGGTTTGTGTGTGGACGTGTCCCTTGCTTTGGGAAGGGACTGCTCTCACAGATAAGCTCCTGTGGGGCTTTGACTTTGTTGCATGCAGCTCTGCTTCAGGGCAACAAGCAGAGAGCAGAGTTGATGCCCTGGAGTGTCATGAGCTGAGCCAGAAGCTTGGGACAAGCTGGTTCCTCTCTGTACACTGAGGGTCCAGGCCAGGTCATCTGTTTTCTTTTTTCTTTTTCCTTTTCTTTTTTTTGTGTGTGGGGGCTCTCCTGTAGCCCAAGCTGGCCTTATGTAGTAAAGGATGACCTTGAACTCCTGATCTTTCTGCCGCACCTCCCATGTGCTGGGATTGAAGGCACTGACCACCATGCCTGGGTTTATGTAGTGCTGGGGATGGGATTCTGGGCTTTGTGGTACGAACTCAATTGATTGAACTAGATGTCCAGGCTCGAGGAGCCAGTGCAGCTGGTCCTCACAGTGTTTCTCCCTAACATCTTGCTAGCCTGGGAGCATGAGTCCTAGTCAACCTGGCCTAGGACATATGTCCTCCCTGGATGAGATGCCCTCCTCCCCCTCTCTGTTCAACCTCAGTTTAGGGAGAGGAATACTCGCTGAATGGACCACTCTGAGTTAGGAAGTCAGGGTCCCTGACCATAATTGACTCAGGATCTGCTCTGCCGCAGGCCAAACAAGCCCTGTCTGGGTTTATCTGGGTGTTTTATAGCTCAGCACCTGTCCCCTTTTTCAGGGAAGCGCAGCTTGGGCAGGGGCCCTGCCCTCTGACTCCTTGGAGCAGCTGCTGGATACCTGTCCACACCAACACCCCCTTTGTTCTGTCCATGACCTAGCTTCCTGTGGATGTGGAAGACAATTCACTTTTCCCATGGCTTGTCCTGTTTGGGTCAGAACGGCTTTTGTCGCTTATGTCTGGCGTTTTCTTCAGTGTCCAGCACAGGTGAGTGAGCCCATGTTCTGCCCTCTAGGCACAACTGAAAGGCCTAGAAAAGTTGGTCCTTTCTCTAGGCAAATGAGTGAGGGAGCTGGAAGATGTCCCCACTTTCCCAGAAGCCTTGCTACCTTGTGTGGTGTGGTGTCTTGGCCCAGCAGAAGCCTGCCAAATGACCTGAAGAGCCACGCTGTTTACAGAACACCGCACCTAAGAGGGCTGGGGACAACAGGATGAGGCCTACTGTCAGCAAGAGGCTGAGGCACGCATGTGGTCTTTCAGACGACAGTACTGGACTCTGGTCAGGATGATTCACCCTACACCTGTGGGCAGTAAGCAGTGGAGATTCAAGTCCCAAGATGTTACAAAATCCCTGGAGTGACACTGTGGCCTTCCAGGGTGGACTAGGTAGTACCAACGAGGGCTTTATTATTTTTATTTAGAGACAGTGTTGCTATACGGTCTGTGATGGCCTTGAACACTGACCGTCCAGCCTCCCAAGGGCTGGGGTTGCAGGGATGTACCATTATGCTCACCGACTAATACCTTTTAAGAAAGCTTTGTGTGTTGTATATCTGTACTCATGTGTAGGAGTGCAGGAGCATGCATGTGCAGGTCAGAAGACAACCTCACATGTAGATCCTGGCCACCCACCTCGAGGCAGGGTCTCTCACCTATCGCTGGGCATGCCAGGCTGCATTTGCCAGGTGGGTGGGCGGGGCTGTGAGCCTCAGGAGATATTCCTGTCTTTGATCCCACATCACTGCATGAGTGCTGGTTTTGTGGGCTCTGGGGATCTGAACTCAGGTCCTCATGCTTGGGAGGCATTACCCACTGAGTCACCTCCCAGCCACCAGCAGGAGTCTTGGCTTTAGCAACATCTCCACTCCCAACCTCCAGGACCCACACTGACATAAATCAACAACACAGTACCAGTGCTCCAATTAATTCCATCTGGCTAGTATTAACAGTGGCTCTGACTCAACGATCCAGCCAGGGCCACGCATGCTCAAAAAACAGCTCATAAAACATGAACGTTCTCATCATTTTATTTGAATGGGTCATGTCTAGAGATCGTGTTCAGTGTACAGACAACTCACAGTTCAGGGTAGTGCTTCTAACACAAGCCATATACAATGGGGATTCACTGAATATAGTGTACCTCATACAAAAATAAATTACAGTTTCAAAGCTACTGCAGAGCTTACCATGTAGAAAAGTAAACACAAAATAGTTGGTGAGAGTTCTCATAACCATCTACTGTATCCAGATGTGAAAACTAGGAGAGCAAAGGGCTCCATGAAAAGACACACACTCACACACATACACACTCACACACACACTCAGACTCTCACACACACTCACACACTCACTCAGACTCTCTCACACACACACTCATATACATACACACTCACAACGTAACACACAGACTCTCTCACACACACACTCACATACATACACAGATTCACACATAGACTCACACACACATACACTCACACATAGACTCTCTCTCATACACATACACTCACATACATACAGACTCACACACACATTCACATATATATATATACACACACACAACATTCTCTCAAACACACACACACTCACAACATAACACACAGACTCTCTTTCTCTCTCTCACACACACACACTCACATCATAACACACAGACTCTCTCTCTCTCACACACACACACACACACACACACACTCCTCTGATAAGAAGAAATCCTGAGAATTAGCGGGTATCACCCCCCCACAATGCAATGAGAGAGGAAGCAGCCCCACCAGCAAGTCTCCAGCAAGAACTTCTGAACCACAGCAGAACCCAGTACAAACTGAGCTCCCCCATCCTGGCAGCACAGAGATGTTTCCAGAAAGTCCATCCTGACCGCCCACAAACTCAGGTATTTTTTTTTTCAGTAAAAAGTACAAGTGATCTATAAACATGCATTCTTTATTACACAGGTGTATCCGAGTTCAGTCAACTCCATGGCCAAGAGATGGATTAACAGGATCGCACCGAGACTCTCACGGCTGAGACCTGGTCTCACCTTGCAGCTTCATGGACAAGCAGCACTCCACTGCTCTCAGAGCCAGGGAGCAGCACTTGCAGCAGTTCCCAACCTTCCTAATGCTGTGACCCTTCCTGTTGCAGTGACCCCCAGCGACCAAATTATTTAGTTGCTGCTTCATAACTGTAAGTTTGCTACTGTTATGAATCACAATGTCAGTATCTGATATGTAGGATACGGATATGTGGCCCCCAAAGGGGTGGTGACCCACAGGTTGAGAACCACTGGCTTGGAGCTTGGTTGTAAACAAGCTTTAGTGAGCACAGCTATGCTCCCAGGCACTGGCCCTGGAGATGCTGGGCGGCAGCAGCAGCAGCAGAACTGAGTGGTGAACTATTTGTGGTCTCCAGCTCTGGATCTGGAGACAGAGCTCAGGAGCAGAGTGAGACAAGGGCCTCAGGCCTTGGTCTGCCTGCAGCTCAAAGATCCACCCGCCTCTGCCTGCTGAGTGCTGGGATTACAGGCAGGTGCTGCCACTCTCAGTCCAAGGTCCTGGTTCTGATCCCTAGCCACTCAAAACCCAAAACCAACCAACCAAAACCTTGTCAGTACAACATACGCCAGGTCTGGCGGTTCATGACTGAAATTCCTGTACTTGGAAAGTGAGACAGGAGAACTCCTGTGAGTTCAAGACCACCCTGGGCTACACACCAAGACTCTGTCTCAAAACAGCAGAACAAAGTAAAACAACAAATGAGTAAATGATACTTGCTAAATGAGAAGACAAGGATTTTGTTCCTTAAAACCCTTGCTTAGAAAACAGCCAAGTTGCTGGGCGTCGGTGGAGCATGCCCTTAATCCCAGCATTTGGGAGGCTGAGGCAGGCAGATCTCTGAGTTCCAGACTAGCCTGGTCTATGGAGGGGGTTCAGACGGCCAGAGCTACACAGAGAAACCCTGACTAAAAAAAAAAAAACAAAAAAACCCCAACAAACCAAAAGCATAAAACAAACAAAAAACTCCAAGTTTTTTTTTTTACTAGTTGAGCGACTAGCACACAATCTTGCAAACGACAGCAAGATTTCCTGGGGCTCAGTTAAGAGAAGAGAGGTCCAAGTTTTAGCCAGAAATGGGAGGAAGAGCAAGCAGTAGATCCTAGAGACAGCTCAGAGGTCTCATCCGCAGACACACACAGGGCGCCCGAGCCTGTGCAAAGGAAGTGCCCACCGTCGGTCAGCAGGACATGGAAAGAACATTTCCCCAAGAATTTTTCTCAAAGCAATGTAAGACGCTAAGGAGTCTGCTCCTGGCTCTGCCCAGCAGCCTCCTGAGGATCAGGAGAGACAATCGGGAGTGCTGTCCATGTGGAGAGGGCTGCTGGTCTCCAGATCATTTACATATTTACATGGACAGACAGACTCCTTTCCCAGTGCTGAGGTGGAGTCTAGGACTGCTAACTGTAACCTTCACATCTTACCGACCCCAAGCAGAGACACAATGTGAACTTTGTCTAGCTGCTCCCCTGGGCACATGGCAGGGCAGCTTCTGGGCACTATCTCCAGTGTGACATAAAGGCACGGCATTGGCAGCTGCCCCTTCCTAACTTACCCTCTCACTGCCAGCTGCCTTCTTACCCAGCTGTCAGCTCCGCCTCACTGTACCCATTCTTGACAGCTTCTCATACTCCCACCTACCGCTGTCCATGTGCCCTCGGGTCTGTCGCGATAGACCGCTACCCTTTCAGAGGGGCAGAACACCCCTCTGACAAGTCTGACGTGTGTATGATCTGTCAGGGCAAATCCATCACTCAAGCGTTAGTTCTAACTTAAGACTCGACACTAGAACAGAGGATTTCTTTTCACAGGAGATTCAAGCGACTCCTAACAAAGTCCCTAGCAATACTCTGACTGCAAGAATTCATGTATCTGGAGACGCAGATGTTATGGGGTACTTTCAGCTACTCTGTCTTGAAAGGACAGTGCTCGATCCTAAACAGGATGAGACACGTAGGATTTCTAAGCCACCATGCCTTAGCTGTTGTATGGTTAGTAGCACAGCAGACTAGGTAGGCCACCCAGGACCCAGCCCAGTGTCTTGGAGCAAGGCCCGGGTTTTAGGTCCCACACTGTGAGGAATGTCTTAATACCGAGGACTGGCAAAACACTGCCAGTGAAATGCATGAGCTGCCTACTGGCTAAGGGGAGCCAGCAAGAAGGGCAATTCTGTCTCCTTTCACAAAAGTGCTTTCTAACTGTCCAGCTCCCCTCAAAACTGTAAGGCCGAATCCCCAAGATTCCCAGTTAGACACTAGCATCTGCCTGAACACATAATACGCTACGGGGAAGCCAGGGTAGTCCAGATCACAGCATCTAATGACCACAGAGCTGGATGTTCTCTTAGCTGAGAAGAATGAGTGCTCAACCATGAACATGTCTCATGTCAGGCAGAAACCAGAACAAACTCAGGAGATACAGCTTAACATCAGTGCTTGGTGAGAGGGCAAAACCAGTGGCTTCCCCAGTGCCTGCATGTCATCCCCAGTCCCCATGGCAACTGAGGTCCTCATCTTCAGCCCTCATATCTGAGCTACTTTAGTGTCATCCTCTGTGTTGGCTCAGGTTCAAATCCATACACTTTTTTCTACAATGAGCATGTACTACTTCAACACCAGAACTTCTTTGGGTACAGAGAATATGGAATTCTAGAGAACTTTAAAAGCGGATACAAAACCCTAATGTAGGCTGCCTTCATTCACTACACTGTGCATAGCTTCCTAGTGGATTCTTCAAGAACCTGGTCCCTCTTGTCACCATTCCCCATCTCTGCCTGGTGTTTCCCTTTTCTTTTCACTCAGCATACGCAGAAAGGAACTGGAGGCTGTGTCTAAACAGGTCCTGGTGTACAGTGCTGCTGTGCTGACCTTCACAGCTGTAAGCCAATTAGGGTTGCATTCCCATTGGCTCAGGATGGACAGCACAGGCCTCAGGTGGAGGACTCAGGTCTCTGGCCAGACACCTGTTCCCTCTCCCACAGCAAAGTTACAGACAGGAGTGATGCGGACCCTTCCTCAAGGAAAGGGGTGTGGGGAGCACAAGGCTGGAGACGATCACTCCATAGTTCCTAACATTTCTGAATCAAGGTCAGAGCAGGAAGATGGTTACTGCTCAGGCCTCAGAGTGTGGCTGACATAAAGCCTCCATCTCTCAGCGTCCCTAGGGTCCTGTGACTGTGAGAGCTGGCCTGGGATCCACCTACAGTGTTTACATCTCTTCCTGAGTTCTCACTTCAGGGACTGTGCCACTCGTTTCTCTAGCAGGAGGCTGTTATAAACAGTTGGGACCATTAGGTGGAGCCAAGAGTTTGCCGGAAACTAATGAATTTCGATGATGGGGAATTGACTGGAAGAAGAGGAGGTTATCTTCAGTTATGTCGGATAGACTTCCAGTCGGACGGAAAATGTAGCTACTTTGTTCATGGAGTTGAAGTCAAATCCAGGTAGAAGGTTTTCTCCAAGTAAAGGACTCACTGGGCTGGATCCAGGGCTGACGGGATAACGTGGGGCATTCCAGATCCAACGGGGAGCAGCAGCCCTCAGAGCTCAGTGGTCAGCAAGCACTTCTGCTTCAAGGCTGGGTCTTCAGCCAGAGGAGCCGAGCTGCACGGAAGGGGGAGACTTAGTGAAGGACGCTCGGCTGCAGCAGCGCCCGTGGAGATGCTGAGAGGAGACGACAGACCTAGACGGGGCTCCTGGCTCCCTGACTACAGGCTAAAATATATTTAACCCTTTCTTCACCGGCCAAGCTTATCATGGATAGTAAGAACAATGCTGTACTGCACAAGAGCAGCACACTGCGTCTGTCTGAACCTGGCTTAGCTTATCCTCTACAGAGAGGGGACGTTCGGATAGCCCCCAGGACCCATGCTCACATGCCTATCTAGTAAAAGCTATCTGAGGGTCCTCACCTTGGGGACGCCCTACCCCTACTTCATACTGCACCGTGTCATATGTAGTAATGAGAGCAGGCCACAGTCGTAAGAGTAAAGAAGAAAGGATAAAGAACAACCTGGTTTTTAAAACGGAGATCTCAAGTCTACTAACATTTTCTTCACAAAGAAATCCCAGTAATTTTTTTGAAAATTATCAATATGCAAGAAAAAATACTATGTTAAACAATATTCAAAGACCTATACACTTTCAATCAAATTCAATTCAAAAATTCAAAAAATTCAAAAATTCAAAAAGACCTTACAAAAACTAACATTGTTATTTTAAATATAATCAACATTTCTTATCATTTCTCTCCTATCAGAAAAAGCTGCAAATGAGTAGTAATTTCCTCACCTGGTCACAGCATCTACCAAGAATGGTGCTGGGGGGGAGATGAGTGAGAATCCGTCTTTAGTACCACACCCTTCGGTCCCGGCCACAGACGTTCCACACCCTGTGAGCCTGCTGGAGACGGCAGCGCTCTGTGGTGGGAGACGCATGCATCAGCACAGAGGCAACAGCACTCACCCCCCAGCAGCCTCACATCAGCCTCACTGACCAGGCAGCAAAGATGAGGGCCTGATGCTCCCGGCTGTTTACCCACTGAGCCATCTTGCCAGCCCCCAAGCTGCTTATTTATTTTAATATGTGTATGAATGCTTTACTTGCAGGTATGTCTGTGTACCACACATGTGCCTGGTGTTTGTGGAGTCTGGAAGAGGGAGTCAGATCCCCTGGAACTGGAGTTACAGATAGTTAGGAGCTGCCATGAGGGTGCTGGGAACCAAACCTAGGCCCTCTGCAAAAAAAGTAAGTACTCTTAACCACTGAGTTATCTCTCCAGCCCCTTTCACCTCAGATTTTTATTTTTTATCTGTCTGAATCATTTAGCATTTACAGAAAAGTTGAGCCACAAATCTGAAGCTGTTAAATTAACAGAGCTTTGATAATGGCCCCAATATTTGTAGGAAAAACAAGAATGTGAGATTCCTTTAAGCTTCTGAGACTGTAACCAAAAGAATTGAATAGTATGGACTTACTGGAATAATCCACCGGGGTGTGATCATGGATGACGAAGACACCTGAAACAAATTTCATAGCCACTTACTTTTAGGGAAGACTGACTTATTTTAAAAATTACACTCACAATATTTTCTACTGTGAATTACACGGCAGGGGATGCAGTTTCGATGGAGACTCCTGAGCTGACATAACTTTTAGCCCCAGGCTTAGGACTTTGAGGATCTCCACAACAGAGAAGACTATAAGTTAAGAACACTACTGCTACTGTTAATTCATTTATTACATTTTTTTTAAAGATAGGGTTTCTTTGTGTAGTCCTGGGTGTCCTGGCTCTGTAGACCAGGCTGGCATTGAACTCAGAGATCTGCCTGCCTCTGCCTCCTGAGTGCTGGGATTAAAGGCATGCACTACCACTGCCTGGCTCATTTATTATTCTTAAAAATCTTTTAAATTATATTTATTTATTTGTGTGTGAGTACACACACACACACATACACACACACAGAATAGTAGCTGCCAGCAGACACTGGGGCATTAGAAGGATATATGGTCTCCACTCTTGCTGACTTCCAGGTACTGGAGTTAGGTTAGCACAGGAGCACCTGAACATGGCTCAAGTGTAAATGAGCGGAGGATTAAGACGGCGTTGTGGTGTGGGAAGTCCTTTTGAATACATGTTGCTTTTATTGGTTAATGAATAAAGAAGCTGCTTTGGCCTGTGATA
>LOJH01034825.1:11174-30894 GCA_001685095.1 Ellobius talpinus
TGTGAGCCACTATGTGGTTGCTGGGAATTGAACTCAGGACCTCTGGAAGAGCAGAGTTAAGAGCAGTGCTCTTAACCTCTGAGCCATCTCTCCAGCCCCTACATTTCCTTTTGAAAGTATTTTTTGTATTAAAACACGGAATTGAAGTCCTATAAAAATGTGATGTAATCCTAGAACAATTGATACTTAAAGAAATTTAGTTATATAATAATTACTCTAAACAAGAGTGGGGACTTTAAAATACAAGAACCACATTTATCCATTTTGTGTGTGTGCCTGCATGTGTGAGTGTGTGAAGATCACAACTGGGAGTCAGTCCTCTCATTCCGCCATGCTTCTGGGGATTGAAAGCAGGTTGTCAGACTTGCACTTTACCCATGGAACCATCTTGTTAGCCTTTGGCAGTACTTAAAAAAAACCAAAACAAAAAACCCAAACAAACTCATGTAATACCCAAACTCATGTAATACCTGAGCAGTTTATCATTTAGAGTTTATGCCAGAGCATAGAGCTAAACAATGTATTTATCCTACCATTCCAAATTGCAGGTTCTTAACTAATGTTTAAGGCACTCAAAACAAGGTATGTTAGTTTCTGTAGAGTAGACCCATCTACACAGATTGAGCGGTGTCAGGTTCCTAGGATTCAATTCATGGCCTTTGGAATGGCACAGATCTCAGGACACTTGCCACACACACCTGATGATCTGAGTTCCATCTCCTGGACCCCAAAATTATCCTCTGATTTATACGTGTGCATGCGGGCTCATATGTACGTGTGTGTGTGTGTGTGTACACGCGTGCGCGCGCACACACACATGAGTGGTGGTGGTGATGGGGAGAGACTCAATTCATTGTGTATAAATTACTTGAGATATATGTTCAAAGTATAATTTGTTGGTATTGGTGCTCTGATGGTGAGTCTGGGCTTTGTCATCCTGACAGATGGTACTAGTTTTGAGTCTGTCTGTAGAATCCTTTAACATTGAGTTACATTGTAGATACTTGTGAGCACTCATGCTTTGGACTGTGAAAGCTAATAAATTGACTTTTAAAGTAAATTTTATACATTTAATTTGAAGTAGAAGTGCTTGCTTGTATTCGGGAGATTTTTCTAATGAAATTAAGACAAATGGCTTGTGTTGGTAGTTTATGTGGTAAACTCTGTAACAGTCCACAATGACAGTGAGTGGGACTCATTAAGACAGGCATTTGTATGCTAAAGTAACTGAGTTGTGCTATCCAGCTGTCTTACAAGGTAGGTATGCTGCACTGTTAAGGACCAAAGGAGCTGACTTGACAATTTCCAGAAAGTTGTGAGAAACTGAATGGTAAATGTTAACATCTATTTTAAAAAATGCCTTGGATTTTAATATTGGCACAGAGCATAGGAATATTTTAAACAACCCAGTTGAGTGTTCATGTTTTGTGCTGCAGCTTTATTTAACTGTTTGTAATGGTTGATGATAATATTGTATGATTTTGGTGAATGGATTTGTCAGCTACAGACATGTATAATAAATAGTATACCAGTTGGCTATAAAACAGCAGTTCTAGGCCTCATTGGAAATAGTTTACTATTTAATATCTGCTTTTGACTTGATGGCAGCAGACAGGACTAAGGGATAAGAGTTGGATCCCAGGAAGGAGTTAGGTGCCACCTGTTTCAGAAGGCAGTCAGAGGAGTTTAGAGACACAGAAGCACCATGGTGGGCAGAGGAGAAAGAAAATATGAAGGAAAAGACTTTATTTTGGTGGTGGTGTGCATTAAACTAGGACCTCTTACATGCTATGTAGGCACTCTCTTACTGAACCATAACCCCAGCCCATGGATGGCTTTTAAGAGGATTCTAGGCACGAGAAAATGCAGGGCCAGCAGGAATGAAGAAAAGGAAATGGATTTAAGTAATATTTTTGGAGGTAGAAGTGACAGGGTGAGGTGAGCAATTTCATAGGGGTCAAGTGGTAAACAGACTGTGGTTTTATACCATTTGCATTCTTGTACATGCAAATCAAGGAGGAGCTGTTGGCAGCATTCAGGAGCTTCCTTAGACTGATGCTTTAAGAACAGGTGCAGGTAGCATTTTCTGACCCTACGTTCCCAAGCCTTGCAGAATTGGAACAACCCTCCATGCAGGAGAGTGAGTGTGTGTAACATCAGTGCTTATGGGTGGCCTGTTCCCCAGAAACAGTAAGATTTATGAGGCAAGAGAAAAGACGGAAGGGAAGGTAGGAAAGGAGGATGCTAGATGGGAGGTGGGTGGTGGTAGTGTGTTGTGTGGAGGTGTGAGTCAGACTGTTTCGGCAGAGGAAGAACTGAGGAAAATTCAGTTATCAGAAGTGGACACAGAGAAGCCCTGACAGGAAGAAAGGAAGTAGAGGGTAGGAATGCTTACAGCAGTGGCCCTCTCTCAGCTTGGGCCACCCAGTCCTCTGCTGTGAGCAGGGGAAGCTGGGTAAAGCAAGTTCATCTTTCCACTGTGCAGCTGCTATGGATGTCTGTACTGGCTTCCTATTAACTTGAGGGCCATTGTAATTTTGGTAGGAGATGCTTGAGCTTTGGGGCCCCAGTAGATGAAGGAGAAGTGCATGTTGGTAAGGTATGTATGGAAGCAGTTGATATGTACGGGTACCTATTCCTTGTTCTGATCCTCTCCATCTTCACTCCTAGCCTCCTAGGCTTTGTTGCCTTGGTTTAGCACTGGGCTTTCTGATTGTACAGGGTTTGTATACTTACTTGGAGTGTCATTTTGCCATGTCAGTTTTGCCTCACATACTTGGAAATTTCTCTTCCTACTTCTCTACTCCCCCCTTCCTTCCCTGCTTGTGTGCTGGCCCCTACCGCCTTCCTTTTTCAGCCTTCACCTGACCTCCTTGTGCTCTGGAGCCTTCTCTGCTACCACTGTGCTGTGACTTGGCAGCTCCTTGTCTCAGTTAAGCCCTGAGATGTGCATAGGCACCGCAGGAGCTTTTCATGGCAGCGCGTGGTGTGGTGGGGCTTCTCCAGCTGTTTCGAGAGCACTTACTGGCATGGTATGTACTGTCCAGCCCTTGTCGGGCCGGCTGTGAACTCCCTCAGCCTTCCCAGGTGGGGACAGACTACCCTTGGCCACCCGGAAGCGAGGGTTGGCTCTCTTGCAGCTGTCATGTTTCTTTAATTTCTCTCCAGGAGAGGTAGTAGTAATGAAATACAAACTATTTTCACAAAATAAAACTTCCAGGAACTGAAACTATAAAAATGATGTGCAGCTGAGTCACTCCCTTAGCTGAGGCTCCCTCCAGCACCGTGTTCTCGGCAGGTGTGCGTCTCTGCTGCACAGCGCACATAGCAGCCTTTATTCAGTTGTATCCACCAACATTTTCCATGTGGTTACAATTTTTATAATTCTAATTCTAATGGAAACGTAATTTTTTTTATAAATTAAATAGAATATTACTTAATTATTATCAGATTCAAGCAGTATGGAAGTGGGTAACATAAATCATAAAGGTCCTCTTTTCCCTCAGGAAGATACCAACCAGAAGTTTTACTTTGTATTATTCCAGGCCCCCCACCTCAGTTCTTATGCATGTCTCTGTACGCCTGCAAGTCAGATTGTTGTACTAGATTGTAAAATAGTGCATGGAAGTCACACGTGAACTGGAACATGTAGTGAGCTGCATATTTTCAGCATGAGCACCCCCAGCTGTGCCCTCAGAGTGCCTCTGACCCTGAGTCTTCTGTTGTCATCATACACACATACTGTAGGGTGTTCTACATGTTGGTAGGTAGAGCCATGCTGTGTTCTTACTGTAGGGTGTTCTACATATTGGTAGGTAGAGCTATGCTGTGTTCTCTGACAGCTTGCCCTGCCAGCTTCATAGTCTCTGCACAGAGATGCAGTTGTAATTCCGTCTGTGCCAGTTCCTGTGCGCTCTCCTTACGATGGATGATTTGTAGCTTTAAAGATTAGAGAGGGCGGTGACTGTCTTTCCCTGTAATGAGCTTTCTTCCTGCTCTGTGTTGGGCAGTGCACATTTTCTTTTTCCTTTTCTGTTATTTCTGTTTAGCAGTAGCATCCTTTCTCCCAAGTTGATGTACTGTTTGCTTAACCACCAGTTATGAGAAACATTAAGACACTTTCATTTTTCTTCAATAATAGTTAAACAGTAGATTTTGATAGACACAACCATGAGCTCTTTAAGAACATATATCAGTTTACATTTCTATAGACAGTGTATAGTTCCCATTTTTCTATCTTATCTATCCTGGAAATTGCTCAATTTATGTTTTTTTCTCTTTGAGCAAACATATTTTAAGTTTTGGATTTTGATTTCCAGTGAGATTATGGACTTGTAAATATTTGTGTGGGAATATAGTTTGTTTTTTTTAGTTTTCTTTTTAAAGTGTTTAATATCTATGAAGGCCCTTTTCTTCCCTGAGTCTCTGACCTACACTAGGTGGGAATCTGTAATCCAAGGCTACCCTCCCATGCTGCTCATTCTCCCCAGCTTGAGCTCTTTTGAACAGAAGCGATCATGACTTGCTGCCGTAGCTGCTAGCCAGAGCACACAGTCCGCTCACACACTCCGTGCTCAGAGGAGAAAACCTAGTCAAGAACCTCAAGTGTCAGCCACATGGCAGGGCTGAGCTCTTGAAGCCTGTCTCTCCATGTCTCAGTCCTGCCAGGACTTCTGGGATGCACCAGTCTTTACTGGTGGCTGGTTTTTTGTTTTTTTGAGCCCTTAAAGATTAACAACGGAAACCGCAACGTTCAGTACAAGTATGAAGGTAGAAATCACTGGGGCATATAGATTTGCCTGAGATTAATGAAATGATAATACAGTTTACATTTTAAAAAAGTTTCATCAGAGATTAATGGAGTAATAATGCAGCTTTAGATTGCTTCATATAGATAAACAATCGTCTTTTCCTCTTAGACTTTGATTCTGAATGGAATCATCTAGAAAGGGGAAAATTAGGATAGCTAATTGTTTTGATTCATGGCGAGGAAGGTAAAAACCCGTGTAACTGTAATCTGGAAGCATCTTACTTATAGTCTTTTAGCTTTTACAATAAATATCCCATAACTCAGGTACTCATGTCAGAAATGATTTATTCCAACAACACATTCATGTGTCTATTTAAAGATACATGAATAGTCCAAACATGAGCAGAACTAATTTCTTTTTTATAGGCTTGACACTTGGAGGCAGACATTTGGAGCTGTTTTCTATTTACCACTCCATTGTCTGTCACCAGTTGTATAAGGTCCAAGATGACCATTCAGATTCTGTTCTTCATGGTGGGTCTATGTCAAGATAGTCCCTGTAGAAAACTTCTGAACACGGATTCTTGAGTGTGCATTGTTACCCTGAGCAGTGTGAAGGAAGGAACAGTTCATATGCGTGGACCATGTCTGCTCTTCAGGAAAAGTAACGTGTATACTTGGGAATGAATCCTTACTTCAGAAACACACTAGAAGCTTATCCTCATGTTTCACAAGAATTCTCTTTGAGCTAAGTTTAATAAAAAAAAAGAATGTTGCTAGACGTGGTCTCCCCTCAATACCGCTGTACCATAGGGAGAGCCTGTCTCAAAGGAAAAAATGAAAATACCCAGTCCTGAATTAAAAAATATAAAATATGGCTTTATTGTATATCCCAAGCTTGTGGGCCTCCTGTCTTCTTCCCAAGTGCTGAGGTGGACGGGGAAGCCAGTGCTCATCTGTGGTTAGACCTAGGAGTAAATTACAAGACTCACAGGCACCTTGGAGGTGTGCACAGTCTTTGAGATTGTTACTGTACCAACACATAAACTTTTGGATGTATTTATTGGGATAGATTTTTTTTAAACAGGAAATACACCCATTTAAAGAGTGCACTTTCGTACACACCTATAAAACAGCACAGGGGTTCTTGTGCATGTGAGGAGTGTGCTCTGTGTGAGGTCAGAGGACATTCAGTGCTGCAGAAGACTCCCACATGCCCTTGCAGCCAGGGCTCCCAAGTGCCAGCTTCTCCACGCTTAAACCACACATCTGTTGTCACAGGAGAATAATTTTGCCTTTTCTGGAGTTTTTTTTGAAACTGGAACAGTATATAGTCTTTGTCTTCATACTATGGTTTAAGCACACCAGTCTTTTTTTTCCTCTTTGAGCAGTTGCTGGAATGAATATACCAGTTTGTATTGTGCATTTATTTATTGAGGATATGAAAATTGACATGCTAAATTGAGTGTTTTTATTTTTGTAAATAAATAGAGGTTTCATTTGGTAAAGGACTGTGAACTTTAAAAAAAGGTATGTTACTTGACATCCTCCCAGCTGTGCTTGTCCTGTAGTTGGTCTGCATGCTTGCATCGTATAGTCCACTTAGCTGTTAAGAATATTAGACAGTTTCTGGACCAGCTACATGGCTGGGGCAGGGCAACAGCCAAGCCTGATGACTTGAGTTTAAGCCCCGGAACCCAAATAAAGGTGGAAGGATGTAACTTACTCCACAGACTTGCCCTTTGACCTCCATACACATGTATGTCACATCACATCTCTCTCTCTCATACACCCCACACATACATATGCTAATAGTAATATAGCAATAATAACAATATTTAAAAATTAACCTTTTTAGAGAACAGTAGCAGTAACTGATTTTAATTTGTAATTCATTAATGATTATTGAAGAGTAATATATTTTTGTCTGCATATTATACCACTTATATACATTTTATGATTTGCTTATTGGCATTTTTTCCCAATTTAAAAACAAAACTGTTTTCTTGGATTGTACGGATTCCTGAACCATCCTGTTCTGTGTCCATTGTGAGCATTGCATATAATTCCTCCCAACTCTGTTTGCCATTTTGTTTTTCAGCTGTGTTCTTTGAAGAATAAATCTCAAATATTGAATGTAATTTATTGTTTTCTTTCATAATTTATACTCATTTTCCTCTATTTAAGAAGTCTTTGTTATCACAGAATAATAAAAAATGTAGAAAACCCTATTAATTAGTATATGTAGGCTGCTCACCCTGTATGTGTGATAATTTTTTCAAGATTCTTGTTCACTTAACTTGCTGTCTTTATTGACATTAAGGTTGTCAGTAACTAGCTCGCCTTCTCAGTGGTTCAGTTGTGTGGTGATACACCTCTCCTGTATAAGAGCTTGTCTTTTTATAGCTAGGGTTTCATCTAATGCAGGGCCCCTCAGCCGTCCTGATGCTGCCGCCTTAATACAGCTCCTCATGTTGGTGACCCCCAGCCATAAAGTTATTTTTTTGTTGCTACTTCATAACTATAATTTTGCTACTGTTATGAATCATAATGTAAATATCTGTGTTTTCTGATGGTCTTAGGCGACCCCTGTGAAAGGGTCGTTTGACCCTCCTCCCAAGGGCTCCGAACTCACAGCATGAGAACCACACTGGTCTAGAGAACGTTAGTCTGGTTCATGAATCTTTTAAAAGAACCAGCTTCTTATTTTTCTAAGTTTCCTTTTAGTCTCTTTATATTTCTTACTTTTTGACGTTATTCCCTTCTATTTACTCTGCTTAATATTTCTTCCTGTAAGTTCTAGTTGTAGAAGCTTAGAGTCATGATTCTGTGTGTACCTTTCTAGGGTGGGTATTTACAGTTAGGGTTCTCTTCAGATACTCTAATTCTATCTCACTCACACACCTGATGTATTAGAATCAGCCATCAGTTCAAAGGGTTCTGTGCCATTTAGAAGTTTAAGTTCAGATCTTACAGGGAGTAGAGGAGGCCCAGATTTTTGTGTTGTTGTTCTTTTTCTTTTTTAAATTTACTTTATTTTAGGTGCATTGGTGTAAAGGTGTCAGATCCCCAGAAACTGGGGTTACAGACAGTTGTGAGCTGCCATGTGGGTGCTGGGAATTGAACTCGGATCCTCTGGAAGAGCAGCCAGTGCTCTTGATCACCGAGCCATCTCTCCAGTCCCCTCTGTTGTTGTTCTTAATTACTAATTAATTTTGTTCAGAGATTTTAATTCTTAACAATATACTAGTGTGTGTTTGGTTCAGTGTATGGTTCTTCATTGGTTCAGTGTATGGTTCTTCTGGGTGAATGCTCCCTGTCATTTGAAAACTAGTGTGTTTTGGTGTTGGTGGTAAAATGTCTTAGAAATGTCAGTTCAGCTTTGTTGGTTACCAGCTCTGCTCACAACTCTTCATAGTGACTTTCCGCCTGTTTTATTGCTGAGGTGAGACCATTAGTCTCCTCCCATCTGCGCTTCTCTCTCAGCCCTTTACTTCCCGCCTGCCTAGCTCTGTTAGATGCTGAGTCAATTGAGGTTTTTATTTCTTCTTGAAGTAGTAACTTTGTTATTTTGAGACAAGGAATTTCTAGGTAGACCTGGCTTAGCTTGATCTCACTGTGTGACCCGGGATGACTTTGGACATGGTCTCCTCCTGTCTTTCCCAAGTGTTGGGCTTGTAGGCATGTGTCAGCACTCCAGGCAGGAACTGACATTTTATTTCCTTTTTTAGTAATGGTCACTCGCTTGGAGTCACTTTTCATGTTATTTAAAGAACTAAAGCTCTCTTTAATTGAATATTTATTTTCCTATCATTTTACTGTTTTTATGTTGATTGTTTTTAACTTATGTATTGATATATGTGTTTTTCTGGTATTGGATGTTTTTTTAATCTGAAGAACTTTTGAAAAATGTATTTATTTTAGAGTAGCCATATTAAATTTTGTTCATCAAAAAATTACTCAGTATTTTACCTTCATTAAAATGTTTTATTTTATATTTTAATTATGTGTATGTGTGTGTACCTTGTGAAGAGTATGTACATGTGAGTACAGGTGTCCAAGGAGGCAAGGAGGGCGTTGGATCTCCTGGTGCTGCAATTACAGAATTTTGAGCTGCCTCATATGTGTGCTGAGAGCTAAGCCTGGGCCACTTCATGTAGGAGCAGTCTGTACTTTTAACCACCACAAAAGTATCTCTCCAGCCCATTCATGTTCACTTTTTTTTTTGGGGGAGACAAGGTCTCACTAGGTACTGCTGGCTAGAGATCCACCTGCCTCTGCACAGTACTGGAATTAAAGGTGTTTGTCACTATGCCTGGCTCCATTTACTTTCATTTTTAAGGGATTTATCTATACCTGTATATAGATACCTATATCTATATATCTCAAGCTAGAATTATAGAATATATACTTACACATATTATATAGATATATTAATATATTCTATATATTCTATATAGAATATATGTATATTTCTTAATCTAGAATTACAGACTTGCAGAATTTGATTATCTATTTTTTTTTCTCTTTTAGCGTGTCTTTCTCCCCCACCCCTTTCTTCTGGGAATGGATTCCAGTGCCTCACCTAGTTCAAGATCTCTCATAACTGAGCCATAATCCTAGCCTCCAGATTGCATGACTTCTGATTTATTTGCACCTAATATTTTTGTTTTCTCCCATGTAATATATTTCTTAGACAACTTTAAAAAATTTTCATTCATCATTGTTTTCAAAAAATTTATTTTAGTCAGGCATGGTGGTAAACACCTTTAATCCCAGGGTTCAGGAGGCAGAGGCAGGCAGCTCTCTGAGTTCAAGGCCATCCTGGTCTTTAGAGTGGGTTCTAGGACAATCAGGGCTACAAAGAGAAACCCAGTCTTGAAAAACAAAACCAAACAAAAAGTGGTTTTCTATGTTTTTGCTACTTATGGTTCATTGACCTCCTTGAATCAGATGTTTTCATGAAATTTGTAAATAATTTGGCTGTTGTTCAGAAATCTTTTGTGCAGTGTCTACGGCACCTACATCTGGGCCCTTGATTTCGTGGTATGTTAGATTGCTGGCTGCCATTCCTAGGCTTTGCTTGTAAGTTGTACAGTTTTTTTAGATTCTTTTTAGCTTAGGTAGTGTCTCAAGCTTTCAGGTCTCTTCATTTCTGTCAGTGCACGCTGCAGTTGCTGGGGTTTGAACCAAGGCCCTCTGGCGTCCAAGCAGTTGTCCTACACTGAACTACATCCCTGTGCTCAGCTCCTGAACCATCTGTGAGTAAACACATTCTGTGAGTTTCTCCTTTCAGACTTAGTATAGCTGACCTTTAGACACCAAGTTTCCTGTTATTTATGTTTGTATTTTTCTTTAAATTCTTGACCATATTTTAATAGCTGTTTTTAAAGTGCTGTGTATTAATTACTTTATTATTCTCATCTTTAGCTCTCTTCACTGATTTTGTACTAGTTATGGGTCTGTCCATCTGTCCATTTGTCTGTCTTTCTTCCCTCTCTCCCTCTGGCTCCCACATAGTGTGAATGTTCAGCTGTTGTGTGTCTGTGCTGTCCTATTCCTTTGGTGATTACATTTGTGTTGGTGGCAGTTAAGGCAGCTGACTTACTGTTTTCTGAGGCTTGCCTATTAGGGTAGCATTGGTGTGGTCTTTATGCTAGGACTGGCTTCCTGCTTATGGGCCCTGCCCTTCCAGGTCAGTGCACACTGTGGTTAACTGTTGTAGTCCAGAGTGGCCTCTCTAGTCAGTCTTTGGCTTGTTGACTGTTGCAGTGCACAGCTCAGTGCTTAGGAAGTTTTCAGAGAGCCCCTATAATGTGGCTTTCCTACATAGAATCTTCTTTCTGGTTGTACTCCCGATTCCAGGGGATTCTCATTTGTTCTCCTACTGTTAGGGAGCCTAGTTCTGTACTGCCTATTGGTCAAAGCCTGAATACAGAAATTTTATCTTTTTGCTCAGTTTTCTGCTTTTTTATGGGAGGGGAACAATTCAGGTGACTCATACTTTAAAATTAATTAATTATATGGGTATTTTTGCCTGCATGCATGCCTGTGCGCCATTTGTGATTAGTAGCCTTAGAGGCCAGAAGGGGTGTTTTATCTGCCTAGAACTGTCCTTACAGATAGTTTCAAACTGCCATGTTGATGCTGGGAACTGAACCTGGGACCTCTGTAAAAGAAGCCAGTGCTTTTAGCTGCTAAGCTGCCTTCAGCCCATTTATATTTTAAATGTTTCATTTCTTTGTGGATGTCATCTTAGTTCAAAGGTTAGCATAGAGTAATTATTTCAGGTTGTAGACCCTCTGGTCTCAGTTACAGCACTGGCTGTAGTGTGAAAGCACCCACGAGCAATATATAAGTATAGGAGCATAAGTGTGTGCTAATAAAACTTTATTTATAAAAGTAGCAGTTAGCTGTACAGGCCACAGTTTGCCAGTTGTGGTGAACAGATGTAGTTCATCTTTGACATCAGTCTGTGCATTTCACAGACATCTCAGGTTCTCTCAATTCTTTCTTCAATTGTGATTTATTCTTTGCTCTATCTTTGCTGCTGTCTTAATCTGCTGGAGAGGATTGCACTCCAGACCAGGGAGCCTCCACCAGCAGAGGGTGTTTAGTTTCTTGCTAAAACAGTCTTTATCTTGACAACTTACTCCTTTTTGGCTATTTCTTTTCAAAGTGTGGAGCTAGGAGTTAGTAGTGTTTGGTAAGTTAGAAATGTTGTATAGAACCTAGGTATTATATTTTATTAACGTAGTTTAAAAAGACAGATTTTGACCTGGTGAGATGCTACATACATTTAATCCCAGCATTCAGGAGGCAGAGGCAGACAGATCTCAGAGTTGGAGTCCAGCCAAGTCTACATAATGAATTCCAGGACAACCAGGGCTACATAGTAAGAGTTTACCCAAAAGTAATTATCTTAAAACAATTTTTTTCTTTTTTAAAAAGTAAGCTTTTAGTTAACAAAAAACCTTGTTTGGGCTAGTTGAGAACATACATTGCTTTTCCATAGGACCCATGTTTAATTCCAAACATCTTCTTTGGGCAGCTCAGAACTGCCTGTAACTCCAGGAGGCAGAGGCAGGCGGCTCTCTGAGTTCAAGGCCATCCTGGTCTTTAGAGTGGGTTCTAGGACAATCAGGGCTACAAAGAGAAACCCAGTCTTGAAAAACAAAACCAAACAGAAGAAGGAGCTGATGCCTTCTTCTGACCTCTGGGTCACATGTTCACATGTTCACAGATACACATACACATAATTAGAAATGAAATCTTAAAATTTGTGTTGATTCTTTTATTGACAGACAAAACTTCTGAACCTACTTTATTTACTAATACTGCCATGAATCCAAAACCAACCTTGATACATGGCTCTTTGGTAAAATCTTTACTTTGCAAGCATAAAGAACCTTAGCTTGATTCCAATAACACACATTCTGGGCGTGATGCAAATGCATAAACCCAGAGCTGCGAAGACCACCCTAGCCTAACTGGTATCAACATTAGGTTTTAGGGGGGGAAAAGAAAAAAAGAATGAGTGATACTTGAGGCTGTCCTCTGGCCTCTATACACATGTGCACACAAATTTGTGCATACCCAAACATACCTGCATACATTCAAGCACCTGACCACATATACCTAAACCAAAACCAGACAAATTAGCCTTTTGACTTGTAAACACAATTAATGGAACACTAAATTATTCTTAAGTTTAGGAATTTATCTATACTAAGTTTATATTTTTCCTTTTTATCTTAAAAAGTAACATCAATTTATGTGCCTGTGTGTGCATTCACACGCAAGCATGCATAGAGGCCAGCGGACAACTTTAGGGAGTTAGTTCTCTCATCCCATGTGTTTATTCATTCTCTGAGTCAAATCTGGGTTATCAGGTTTGGTGAACAGCACCTCCACCTGTTAGATCTTATATTTCTATTTCTTATTATTTTGAATTAGTACTGGCAAACTGACAGATTGAAATTGGAATAAGAAGAAAAGTTGTAAATCAGAAATGGATGTGTTAGAAATCACCTCTTCAGGCTGGAGTGGTGACTCAGTGGGTGGGGGATTTTCTGGATCCCTAGCACTCTTCTAGCCTCTGCAGGCACCACACATGCACACGGTGCACAGACAAACATGCAGGTGCACATACCTTTTATTTCCCCGTTGTTATATTGTATTTCTAAGGACAGGGAAATAATCAGATAGGAGCTAGCTATCTTGTTACTATATGCTCCAAAAAGAGCGTCCTTGGCCAGCAGCAGTGGTACAGCTAGAAGCTTGAGTTGAGCTACATGGGAGAGAGCATGCAGCTAGAAGTATCTGTTTGCCTAGCTGGGCTTTCAATAGGCTAAAATGGAGGGAAAAAATGACAACAGTAACATATAATGAATATTTAACCTTTGAAGCCAGGAGTGGTGGCTCATACTTTTAAACTCAGTATTCGAAATTCTCAGGAAGGAAGATTGCTGGGACTGAAGGTCATCCTTAGCTGTGTAGTGTGCTCCAGGTCAGCCTGGGTTACAAAAAGGTACCTTGTCTTAAAAATAATGAAGACTGGAGAGATGACTTAGTAGTTTGGAGAACTTGCAGCTCTTACAGAGGATTTGGGATTTGTTCAGGTCCCAGTACTTATTACTTATGACTGTGTGTAACTCTAGTACCAGGGGATCTAATGTCTTCTTCTGGCCTCTGAAAGCACCAGGTACGCAAACATACATGTGGCCCAAACACCCATGCTAATAAATAAATCTTAAAATAATAGCAGTAAATTAATACATTTTTGACTTTTGCATTACAATTAATGGGACACTAAATTATTCTGAAGTTTAAGGATCTGTGTAGAATAGCTTTGTAAAATGTTTATGAACTAACATTATTAGTAACTTTCCATTAACTATATTTTATCACATTTTGATTATTTTTGTTTAAATTTTATTTTCTTTGTTTCCAAACAGAGTTAAATTTTTACATAAAGATCATACTTGATGCGGAGGTGTTTGACTGAGGGAGGAGGATTGAGATGTCCCTGGCTTGTGTGACTGCAGAGTGGCCAGCTTGAGCTGCTTGTGAGGGCCTGCCTTGAATGCAAAGTAAACAGCTGCTGGTGCAGCCTGGGGCGGTTAGCAGGAGGAGGGGGAGGGGGGGACGCTTAGGCTTGACTTTCCAGGACTGGGGGAGATATCAGATAGTTGTGTGAGGTTTAAGATTTGCATCCCAGCTCCTGCCCTTTTCTTACCTTCTTCTTTTCGTTCCTTATTATTTTTAAATACTAAGTAATCGGCCATGATTTAGCTCATTCTTTCCACTGTTTACAGAGAGACTCTCGCTCCTTTCCTCTCCATTTACCAACATAGTTGCATAGTAATTTGTTTTTGGTAGATTCAGCGTTAACATTCTGTCCAGTTAATAGATGTCTGAACTGTTTGCTTTCTGATTACCTGACTACTTTCCCCTTTTCTCCTTTTCTGTGTCGCTTTATTAACTGAGTTTTCTGCCCTGCCCGGTTCCTGCAATCGTTAAGTCCCAAAGAAATCACACAGAGGTCTACATTAGTTATAAACTGATTGGCCCATTAGCTCAGGCTTCTTATTAACTCTTATAACTTATATTAGCCCATTATTCTTGTCTATGTTAGCCACATGGCTCAGTACATTATTCAATGAGGCAATCACATCTTCTGTGGCTGGGTCAGGACTGCAGAATAGGACTTCCTTCTTCCCAAAATTCTCCTGTTCTCATTGACCCACCTCTACTTCCTGTCTNAACTTATATTAGCCCATTATTCTTGTCTATGTTAGCCACATGGCTCAGTACATTATTCAATGAGGCAATCACATCTTCTGTGGCTGGGTCAGGACTGCAGAATAGGACTTCCTTCTTCCCAAAATTCTCCTGTTCTCATTGACCCACCTCTACTTCCTGTCTGGTGGTCCCGCCTATATTTCCTGCCTGGCTATTGGCCAATCAGCGTTTATTTAAAATATAATTGACAGAATATAGACCATTGTCCCACACCAGCCATTTGAAGATGATAATTATCCTTTTCTTTTTGTTTTTGTTTTTGTTTGTTTTGTCTAGACAGAGTCTCACTGTGAAGTTCTAGAACTCACCTTGTAGACCAGACTGGCCTCTAATTCCCAGAGATCTGCCAGCCTTTGCCATCCAAGTGTACACCTGGCCTTTTTCATTAAAGTGTGTCTCCATGTATTTCTTCCATGTATCTCCATGTATCTCCATGCATCTCCATGCATCTCCATGCATTTCCATGTATCTCCATGCATCTTAACCCCACGTTTCTTAAAATTTTTCCCCTCCTAATTGTATTTTGCCCCAGAAACTTCTCCATGGCTCTGGGCTCATAGGCTTATAAGATAGGTGTACAAACTAAACATTTACTCACAATTGTAAGAAACCTTAAAAAATATTTAGTTTAAAATAATTCTTTGGTATGCTTATAATTTTACTATTTATGAAAAATTGAAGCTAATTTTCATGCTAATGAGGTAGGTGTCTTTTTGTTTTTGTTTTTTCAAGACAGGGTTTCTCTGTAGCTTTGGAACCTATCCTAGAACTAGCTCTTGTAGATCACCAGCTTGGCCTGAGTATCTTTTTTTTTAACACAAAGAATTAAATCTTGGCTGAATCATTTGGTAGTGTAGGAGGTAGAGTTGATAAATTTTTATTTTATAGTTGTCAATGCTGAGAATGCCACTTTGCATAAATATGAGGTATAAAATGGCAGAAGTATATTTAGTACATTTCAGAAATTGTTGTTAATTCTGTCCTTAATCCCAAGCCAAAATTTGATTGGGCAATTCTTTGTGAAGCTGACATTAGCAGGACTGGACAGATGGTGCAGCTGTTACAAGTGAGTGCTGCTCTTAGGGCCTGGAGTTCCATTCCCAGCACCCACGGCAGGTGAGCTCACAGTGAGGCCTCTCGGTGTGGATTCCCTTTTGTGTGCAGTGCCATTGGTTAATAAAGAAGCTGCTTTCAGCCAGTGGCTTAACAGAGTAAAGCCAGGCAGAAAATCCGAAGAGAGATGTAGAGAGAGAGTGGGTGGGGTTGAGGAGATGCCATGTAGCTGCAGAAGGAGACAGATGCCTGCCCTGGAACATTACTGGTAAACCACAAGCCTTGTGGTAAAATATAAAATAATAGGAATGGGTTNTTGGTTAATAAAGAAGCTGCTTTCAGCCAGTGGCTTAACAGAGTAAAGCCAGGCAGAAAATCCGAAGAGAGATGTAGAGAGAGAGTGGGTGGGGTTGAGGAGATGCCATGTAGCTGCAGAAGGAGACAGATGCCTGCCCTGGAACATTACTGGTAAACCACAAGCCTTGTGGTAAAATATAAAATAATAGGAATGGGTTAATTTAAGATGTAAGAGTTAGTTAATAAAAAGCCTGAGCCAAACAGTGCTTTAAATAATATAGTTTTTATGTGATTATTTTGGGTCTGCGTGGCCAGAACCAAATCCAGCAGCCAAGAGGCTGTGCACGTTTCTACATCTGTATAAATAGTACATGTGACTTCATGTATTTTACTGAGTTTTCTTTTAATCTCTTTTCTTTTAGCATTCTGTTTTCATTTTTAAATAGGCACACTGTTTATAATTTTTTCTTAGATTTATTTTGTTTTATGTGCAAAAGTGGCTTGCCTGTATGTGCATTGTGTGTATATATGCAATCTGTGCTTGCCTGGTGCCTGCAGAATTCGTTAGAGGGCATTGGATCCCCTGAAACTGGAGTTAGGTATGATTGTGAGTCACCATGTGTGTGTGCTGGGAACTGTGTACTAGTCCTCTGGAAGTGCAGCCAGTGCTCTTAACCATTGAGCCATCTCTCCAGCTCCCATTTGGTTTCTGAGAGAATCAGTGTGGTTGTTCTAATTTTCTTCTCACCGTTAGTGTTTTCCTCTAACTTTTCTATTAGTTTCATCTATGTACCTGGTTTTCTGAGCTCCTAGGTAGCCCTTGATCGTAGAGGGAGGGGCTGATCACAAACTGCCAGTTAGTTCTCAGTACGTGAGTGCTGTGTATTACTGTGGCTGCACACATTGGGGTGGCTCTTTTTGTTTAGAGAATTTGGATTAGTATCTTAGGGTCTTTCTCTGTACCAGGTAAGATTCCAGTAGGCTGTCTAGGTACTTCAAGGGAAGGTGGATGTTGGCTGTCATCTCATCCTTGTTTAGCTAGTGCTCTACTTTCATTCCGATTCCTGTGTCCCCCATAGCATAGCCGTTGCCTCGTCCGTTGCCTCTGCCTTCTCCATTGCTCTTGCCTTCTCTATTGCCCTTGCCTCCTCCATGGCTTGGCCCTCACCCCCTCCATAGCATAGCCGCTGCCTCCTCCGTAGCCATTGTCTTTGGAGTATTTTCTTTCTGTTCTTTGCTGGTGTGCAGAAGGGCCAGCAACTAGCTGTGTGCAGTGGGAGAATGTCTGGGTCTCAGGCCTGGTCAGCAGGCTTCACCTGCTCCTTCTTACATCTCTTGCTGCTTCTCACCCCTCTCAGAGGTGCTGCTGTCTCCAGCTCCTTAGGCCAGAAGCACTCTTGCCAGTGGCTTACATTCCATCTTCTCTGTCCTTCCTGAGCACTGGCTTCAGAGCTTTTGAAATGCAGATGTTCTTTCTTGTTCCACACGCTGTTGTGATTTTATATTTAAAGGGAGAAAACAGCTCAAAGAAACAAACCTCTTCACTGATGCTTAGTGTGGTTTAAAGAGAAGAGAAACAGGCGTGTGTGCTGCTCTGCCATTCTTATCTGGAGTTGATTAGTTGTGCTTTAACAAAAACTTTCCTTTATTGTGCCGTTTACTTTTCCTTTCCTGGGTTTGATCTGAGAGGTGATTTAATATGTTTACTAATCTGCTAGAGTAGTAATTCTGTCACAGGAGGAAGAGGGCAAAGGCACACTTGAGATTTTCTAGGGCATTTATGTTGGCAGTAAGAGATTAATGTCCGCTCTCCCCACCGTGACCTTGCACATGGTGGTTAGGCAAGTGCTGGACCACTGAGCTTCACCTCCACCTCAGTGTGGTACATTTCCTGAATCTTGAGTATTGTCAGTGATGGTCTGAGATGTCTGAGGGTTTGTCAAGTCGCCTTTGCCAGTAAAATGTAATTAGTTTGAGGCAGAAGACTGGAGCTCATTTATACTATGTAGGTCAGCTGTAGCACTTTATAGCTCCTGAAGTCGAGGCTCCCTGGGGTGGAGGAGGCTTCAGTGCATTGTGGAGCAAGCAGGCCCACAACCTGCATTTCTCATCTCTTGCAGTGTCTGCTCTGGGGTGCTAAATCTCTTTATTTCTTACCAGCACATCTGTAAGTTCTATTCTGTTTTAAGACTACTGAATCTAGTTTGAACTCTGGGGCCATGTTGCAAATTTATGATGTTGGCCATGAAACATCTTGTGTGAAAAGTAAGAGTTATTTCTGCACACTATAAGGAGTAAGACTCAGAATCAGTATAAAACCTCTTTAGTTCCGTGTAAGGTGTTAGGAAGAGCAGTTGTCTTAATTCTATTTTTATCTACTATTTAGCATTGTTGTAAATTGACTGTAGTGGCCTTCTCTTCATGCCATTAGTTTCTACCAGTTCAGTTTGTCTTTCAAAGATCCTGCCTGCCTGTCTAGCAGATGCCAGCCACTGTTGAGCAAACTTTCCTCCACCCCTCCTGCTTTTAGATCTTTTTAAAAAATATCCCCCAAGCAGGATTGGGCAGACTGTCTGCAGTGATGACATGGGGATGCCTGTGGCAGTGAGTCTCTTGATTCTTGGGATGGGTACCAACTCTTATGAGTTGTTTTTATTGTCCCAGGAATTCTTTCTTAAATTAGAGAGCATGGCCATGAGCTCTAGTCATTGCTAAATTGAGCCCATGACGGTTTCTTTGTATGATACTATAATCCTCCAGGGCTAATTTTTAACATTAGACCTATGAAGGAGCAAGGCAGAATGGAAAGAATTTATGTTTCAAATTCAGTTGTAGTTTAAATACAACTATGTTTGGGACCTTTGATTTGCTGGGTTTATGGTTATTTAGCTGTTATGAGTCTTAACTTCTTTAGCTGTGTGGTTGGAAGGCCAGAGCCATGTGAGAAGAACTCACGTGAGCAGTGTTATTTAGTACGCTGTGATACTTGTGGTTCAAATGTGAATACTACTTTTGCTCCTTGAATATTAAAATTCTATCCTTTAGATTTTGTATTTTTAGAACTAATATGCCATTATGCATTTGTTTATTATTTTTGACATCAATATATATTTAGGATAATTTGAATATAGAAATACTTTAAAGGTTTACTTCAAAAAATTCTTTTGGGAGAGTGGGAGATTGAACCTATGAGCACATATACTGAGTATTCTCCCTCTTAACTGTTTCCAGCCCTCTGCCCAGCAGGTCTTGGCCTTACAGGCTTCCTGCCTCTCCAGAGCTGCAACTCTGCCACTAGATGCAGTGCTGATCACTAGTTTGAAATCACTAGCTAGAAAATTTTGAGTCCTAGATTATGTATTTGTCAGAAATGTGGAAAACAGGGCCAGCGTGATAGCTCAGTAGGTAAAAGGGATTACCACTGAGCCTGAGAACCTAGTTCAACCCCTAGAACCCATGCGGGTTGAGGGAGAGAGCTGACTCCCATAGGTTGTTCTTCGACTTTCCTGAGCATTCATACACAGTACATAAATATTAAATGAAAGATTAAGAAAGGAGAAGGAGCTGGGGAGCTGTCTTAGCATTTAGGAGCACTTACTGATCCATAGGATCCAGGTTCAGTTCCCAGCACCATATGGTGGTTCAGAACTATTTGTAACTTCAATTCTAGGGGAACCAGTCTCCTCTCTGGTCTCTGGAGGCACCAGGCTTGCATGCAGTACACTTACATACATGTACGCAAAAACAATCGTACATACAAAAATAAATCGCAAAACAAAAGTAGGGAAACCAGAACTAACTCTCTCTCTCTCTCTC
>LOJH01034826.1:0-16780 GCA_001685095.1 Ellobius talpinus
CATTAGCTCAGGCTTCTTATTAACTCTTATAACGTATATTAGCCCATTATTCTTATCTATGTTAGCCACATGGCTCAGCACCTTTTTCAGCAAGGCAGTCACATCTTGCTTCTTCTGTGTCTGGGAAACAACTGCAGAGGAATTACTTTCCTTCTTTCCAGAATTCTCCTGTTCTCTTTGACCCGCCTCTACTTCCTGTCTGGTTGTCCCGCATATACTTCCTGCCTGGTTACTGGCCAATCAGCATTTATTTAAAATATAATTGACAGAATACAGACAATGTCACACACCACTTATCTCATTCTATGAGGCCAAAATTAACTTGATATTAAAGCTAGACATGATACTTACACAGAGAGAAAACTGTAGGCCAATATCTTTTCTGAATGTTGACACAAAAACTTTCAAAATAATATAGAATAACCTGGGAAGAGAATTTCAATGAGGCATTGTCCAGATCATGTTGACCTGTGGGTATGTCTGTGGAGGATTATCTGATTATACTTGAGGTGGGAGTATTCTCCCACTGTGAATGACATCATTCCCTAGGCAGGAAGCCTGACCTTTCTAAAAGTAGAGAAAGTGAGCTGAGCAGAGTAAGTATGCATGCATTTGTTCTTTTGGTTTCTGACAGGGGATGTAATTAGTTGCTTCAAGTTCCCACCTTTACTTACTCTCACTGATGTACTTTAACCTGAATTTATGAACCAAATAAACCCCTTTTCTCTAAAAAATTATAAATAAAATATCAGTAAAACTAAGTCAATAAGATATTAAAAGGATGATACACCATGCTTCGATAAAATTTATTTATGGAGTGCAAGAGTATGAAATTTAGTCACTACTTCACTTTGCTAAAATGAAGGGACAAACATAATCATCTCAAATTTCACAGAAAATAATTTGATGGAATTTAGTAGACTTAGGGACTAAAAACCCTCAACAAACTAGAAACAGAAGAAAACTACCCCAACATTAAAAAAATACACTCATTGATTAAATTCAATGCTTTTGTTCTCAAGATATATTTGTTATTAGACACCTTAGCCAGAGTCACTAAGTAAGAAAAAAAAGACATGAAAATTGGAAAGGAAGAAATAAAACTACCTGTATTTGAAGATGACATAGTCATCCATGTAGAAAAATTAAATATCCCACAACAAAAATAAAAATTAGTTAGCTCTAATAAATGAATTCAACAAAGGGAAAAAATACAAAATCAACACACAAAAGCCAGTTTTACAATACTTACATGTACAGAAATGTCAATGAAATCCATTATTTTGCATAATATATGCTAATAAAGTGGCTAGTGTAGACTGTCAGTTATATTTTTATATATTAAAAATGAATAAACCAAAAGGAAATTAAGAAAAACAACTCTTTAAGAATAACATCAAAAAGAATGAGATACTTAGTAATAAATTGAATTATACTTTAAAATACATCTTATTAATTCTTAGAGAATTTTATACAGTGGATCTTGATATCCATTCCCCACCTCCTCCCAGATCCACCTTATTCTTCACATTTACTGTCCTCTTTTTTGTCTATTTGTTTGTTTTTCAGAGGAATCTATCACACTGTAGCTGTTTTTATCCTCTGTCTCTTATACTCGTTCCCTCTTCGACAATGTTCCCTGAGCTTTAAGTGTAGTTTTATTGTAAATATATTCATTTGGGATGGACATCCCATAGTCAGTTGATATCTCTATTTCAACCAGTTGCACCTTTCTGTAATGATCCTCATCTACTTCAAAAAGAAGCTTCTTTGAAGAGGGTGAATAGAAGGATAAGTATTTAGAATGCAGCTAGAGATTATACTGATTTAGGAAACTGGCAGTAGTAGGTCCTCCTCTAGGGCCCATGACCTCACCAGCCACAAGTAGTTGACTAATTTTACAGTGCCAAGCATGATTTCCCTCCTAACAAGTGGGTCTCAAGTCTAATAAAGTGATTGTTGAATACCCCCAGGATACAAGTGCTACTATTGCACCTTTAGAATATCTTTTCATGCTAGCCATTGTTGTGTTACATCTGGTAAGACTATTGGTTGTTTTTTCTCCATTGGCAGCTTGAATAACACCTTTTGCAACTGAGAGAGCTAGTCCTCAAGGAGGAGGCTTCTATGTTATATCCTGGTTGATATAACAATAGTCTGCCTGTCTTCCTTCCTTCCTTCCTTCCTTCCTTTCCTCCCTCCCTCCCTCCTTTCCCCCCCTCTCTAGAAGGCACAAAGGGCAATAACAATAGCCTATAGGGGCAAGGTTTCTAGCCCCAGCTGGCCTCAACCTCTTTATGTTACTGAAGATGATGCTGAACCCATAATCCTTTGATCTCCACCTTCTAAATGCTGGGATTGAATGAGTGCACTTCCAGTCCCACTTTATTTGCTGTAGAAGATGGAATCCAGAGCTATATGCGTATTAGGCAAGCAATCTACCTACTTGCTACATTCACAGCACCTCCCCCCGTCATGTTGTTCTTTTGAAATTCAACTCATTTTTCTTCTGGTACTGGATATTGAAAATAGAGCTTCATACATGCTGGACAAGGAACCTAGCATTGAACTATATACCCAATCCAATGAAAGACATGTCTATTGAAAACTGAAAAAAAAAGCTTTGAAAGAAATCTGAAGACATAAATAAACATAAACATGCCCCCATTATATTTTCTTTCTTTTTTTAATGGTCAGCTGAGGATTTATTGGCATAAACATAATCACATATAAAAACATAAATTATGAAAAACAATCATGATGTACCCTCCCATCCCCCAAGCCCAGAGCCCTCTTCTGCAGGAGGGTCAGCCTGGCACCATCTCGGTGCATCCCGTAGTCAGTGGAGCAAGAGAGCTCACATAGCAGGTCTTTGAAGTCCAGGTTTGTGTTAAAGTCCAAGTCACGATTGTTTTTGGCATTGAGCCTCATGCCAATAGTGTCAAAGATCTCCTCGCCAGTTTTCACACTTAGGTAGTTCTCCATGTAGAACAGTCTGCTTCCAGTGTGTGTATGGGGACTTGGAACTAGAAGAAAAGCCGGTCCTCTTGTGGTATCGTGTGAACTCGACATTGAAGTAGGCCACCAACGCACTTATGTAGTTATTCCTCTTCACTTGCAGGCAGAAAGGGGAGGAGAAGGTCAGGTCCTCTCCCTTGACCATATTAAGTGTCCACCTCCTTTATGAGGCAGGCATTAGTGACCAGCTGCTTCGGGTCTACCACTTCCACCAAGGGATCCTTGATGGTCACATCTTTGATGCAAAACCATATTCATTTTTCCACCAGTGGATCTTGCAGTCTTTATATTGTCAGTCCTCAAAGGCTGTCACATAAAGGGTGGCCCGGTCTGGGAAGTTGAGGCCATTGGGTGCCAGCCACTTGTCTTGGGCATGCAGCACAGTATTGAGCATGTACTCACTTTGCTGATAATGATGTCCACTTTCTCCACAAGCAGCTCCACCTCCTCCACCTCGTTCTTGATGATGGTCACCTTTGACAATCTTCACAGCATAACCAGAGATACTGGAACACTCAGGCCCAATGACCTTGCTGGCCTGTCTTGGACACAAACATGCAGAGGATGCCAATGCCTGGGCCCACATCCAGAACTACCTTGTCTTTGAAGAGATGCTGATTGTGAAACATGGAGTTGTGGTATGTAAGGTACGTACCTCATCTTTCAGCATCTCTTCACGGATGCCAAAGTGGGCATAAGAGTCTTTGGATGCCATGTCCTCAACATTGGGCAGTTCACGGCCTCCTCTGCCGCCATCTTCACCCAAGGCCTCAGGCCTCTGAGACCCCTCCCCTTTCTTCTGTCCCCATTCTATTTTCATGAAGTGGAAAAAGTAGCACAGCATTCTCAAGGGGTCTATACTGCTCCCAAACATCCACAGATTTCACAGACTCAATGCAATTCCTATCAAAATTCTTAGAATATTATCCCACAATTAGAACTCTAATAAAATTCATACAGGATATCAAATGACTGAAATAGTTTTGAAGACTTGGACATCTCACAATTACTAATTTAAAATGTATCACAAAGCCACAGTAATCAAAATGGTGTGAAGTAGGACAGAGAGCCCAGAAATAAATCCTTGTCTACACAGCAAATAAGTTTCAGCAGAGAAGCCTAAAATATCAATAAAATATCAATGTCATCAAGATGGCTCAGCAGGTAAAGGTCTTGCTATACAAGCCTGGCAATCTGAGTTTGATTCTTGGAAACCATGTAATGGTGGAAGGAGAGAACTAATTCCATAAAGTTGTCCTCTGGTAAACATACACCTTGTCCTCCCCATATAATGTTCACACACACATATGCACATACAATAATAAAAATTTTAAAAACCATTGGGAAACCATGCATTCACATTCAAATGAATAAACTTAACTTTGAAAATGCAATCTAAAAATAGAATACATTTCTTTGAAAATCATACACTTTAATGAGTGGTTTGTAAGTGGAAATAAAGTAAAATCCTATGCCAATACTTAAAAGACAAATATTCAATTAATAAATGGACAGAGAATCTGAATAGATATTTCTTCAAAGATAAATAAATGGCTGATAAATATATGAGGAGCTGCTGCAAGCCATTTATTGTCAAGGACATGCAAGTCAAAACCACAATGAGATATCACCTGACATCCAATGCAATAGTTTAAGAGATAAGAAAAAGTATTGTCATAGAAATTGAGGAAGTTGACCACATTCACTGCTGGTAAAACTCTTAAATCCTGTTGTTCATAACAGTTTGGCAGTTCTTCAAAAAGTTAAACATAAAGGTACAGATGACCTAACAAGCCTATCCTAGATTCAGCCCCAACAAAGAATTGAAACTGTCTATACAAAAGCTCACACACAAATATTTATAGCAGCATTGTTCATAAGAGGTCCAAAGTGGAAATACACCAAAGGTTCATTAAATGGTGAGGGCCAAAATGTTCATACAGTACAACTGTAGACAGCAAATGAAAAGAATCAAAGAAAGAACTGACCAGCAGGTCTGCATGAAATTATAAAGCTTCCGCACAGCAAGGAATTCATCATGAGCATGAAGAGACACCCCACAGAATGAGAGAAAAAATTTGCATACTATACATCTAACAAAGGATTGTTTAATATATATAATATATATAAATAAGTTCAAAAATTAAATACCAGGCTACAGTCAATAAATGGGCTGATGAGTTGAGTACATGGTCCTTGCAGTCACTGACCACCTCTGGTTCTTACAATCTTTCTGGCCTCTGGAAGAGGGCTTCCACAATGATGCTGAGCCTTGGGAGAAAGGGGTGTCATATAGATGTTCTATTTAAGGTTGAACATTCCACAGCTTATTTTTGACTGGTTGGATTGGAGGAAGACAGAGGGAGCTGTGATGGTCACAAAGTTCCACGAATATATTCAATTTAATTGTACTCTTTAAGTAGGTGAATTATATTGAATTGTATTTCTCCTTAGTTTTCAACAAAAGAATTATATGAGACACATAAAAGAAAGAAATCATTCTTTATTTACATTTGATGAAACATATCTGCATAAAGTCATGTTTCCACAGTCTCCTGGTTTCACTGTGTAAGTATCTTTCAGTTATTCACACTAAACTACTTAAGAAGGGATCTGGCTTTGATTAACATGTACGCTTCAGCATAGTGCAAGGCAAGACAGAAAAGTTCCATTTGTAGATTCATAGACTCTTCTAAATCAGTACAAATGAGAAAACTGAGTCCAAGGCCAAAGAAAACACCGTCCCAGTTGACAGAATATGTTCCAGTAAGAGTGGTGACTGATTCACTAGGACTCTTGGTGATTAATAGCAAGTCTCTAACTATCTGGAGCAGTAAGAACATAGACCATGGGTCTGACAAAGCTTTAGCACTGTGCACAAAGTTCGATAAATAGAGTGCTGGGAAAATATGCTCATACTCGTGTGTTCAGAGTACAATTTTGGGGAGAGATTCCCCCATGTGTCTCTTCGAAGGGGCCTGGTATCCCCACTTGGCATAGTGTTCGAAGACAATTGCCATGATGGTAAACACCTAAGTCTGTGGCTCCCATGGAGTGAAGATAGAGGATGGCTTCCAACTATCCATTTCTCTCTAGTTAAGATGTGCCTCATCCTCCCTCCTGTCATCTTGTCTCCTCCATTCAGTACTGTGGGCTTTATAAGCAACTTACGTATCTAATTACACAGCTATAACTTAATTGGTCCTAGCTGCTAGTTGCTATAGTGATGGAGCCAGGTGCTTTGCTCACTAAGAGGGAGCCTAAGGAGGGAGGGGACAACATGAGGACAGGGTGAAGGCTGAAATGAAAATACTTTAACAATTCCTCTAAGTAATTAAAATTCCATTTTAAACTATTTTCTACTCCCTCCGTGAAATAAGTCTTACTCAGGATTAATGCAGTTCAAAAAGGACAATTCCAAGGCAAGGATAAGGCTCATGTAGTCCTGACCTACAGTAGTTGCAGATAGCAGCTTTGAAAAGACACAAGAAGGAATGAAGATCAGTATCTAAATTGCCATTTGCACGTGGATGGCTAAAGAAAATGTGGTATACATACCGAATGAATACAGTTCAGCCATAACAAAGAAGGAAATAATGATAATCCTGACAATATGAATAAACCTAATGGCGTGTGTGTGTGTGTGTGTGTGTTCCTGTCTCAGAATCTCATTTCATGATGCTTCTTTGGCTCTGGCAAACTCTCTTGTTTTGATGACTGACAGTTTAAAAAATTCCTGGCCAAATATTTTTTTGATGGTCCCTCAACTTATTTTTCTCTGATATTTTTTCTCATATTAGGATTATGGATTTGGGGTGGAATAACACAAGACAAAGTGCCATTCTCATTATATCACATCAAGGGTACTTGCTATTCATATAATTTAATGGTCCCAATATTGGCACTAGACCAAGTGGCTGAGGTAGAGCTTGTTGGGTTTCTCCAATACAAACTAAATCCTTTTTTTTCTTACTGTACTCCTTACAAGGAAATCACTGTGCACAGCCCCCATGCACAGATAAGGAGTTATAATTTTCCACTTAAGGGATAGCATTATAAATTGTTTAGAATTCTGTGCAAAAGATTTATCTTCTCTATTCATTTTATTTTTAAAGAATTTATGCCAATATGAATTCATGGACACTTATTTTAGACTCCAGATAATAATCAAATAATACTTATTTAATTGTCACAATCATCCTAATTTGGCCATAAGGAACCCCTTTTAACTGCCATGTCCCTTTGATGCCCTACATTATTTAAGATTTTAGTTTACTTGGTTGTTTTCTTTGAGTTGGGATCATTTTGATTTTTATTGCACTGCCTTCCTTTCTACACTGAGTATGCTTCTGCTTCTCGATTCAGTCTCCGTAAACCCCTATGAGCCCAGGTTAGATCATTCTGTGGGCCATGTTCTTATGGTGTCCTTGATTCTATGGCTCCTACAATCCTTCCTCTTCCTCTTCTGGATTCCCCAAGCTCTGCCTAAAATTTGGCTTTTTATTTATGCACCTATTTCCATCAGCTGCTGAATGAAGCCTCTCTGATAATGAATATGCTAGGCTCCAGTCTGTGAGTATAGCAGAGTATCATCAGGAATCATTTTATTGACTTTTTTCCCAGTCATTTTTGGTTCTATCCTAAATTTCTGGCCTGTCTAGCCTCTGGGTTCTAGCCCTCCAGGCAGTGTCAGATGTGGACTCCCTCTTGTAGCATGGGTCTCAAGTTAGACCAGTCATTGGTTGGCCATGCCCACAATTTCTACACCACCTTTACCCCAGCACATCTTGCAGGAAGACAAATTGTAGGTCGAAGTGTTTGTGGCTGGGATGGTCTCCTAGTCCCTCCACTATCGGACTTGCCTGGTACAGAAGATAGCTGGTTCTGGCTCTGTTTCCCTCATTACTAAGAGTTTTTGCTACAGACAGCCTTGTAGATTCCAGGGAGTTTCCATTGCACTAGGTTTCTGCCTTACCTCTGAAATGGCCCCCAATTTCAGTTGTCTTTTCCAGTACACTCTCTCTATCCCCCTCAACATGATCCCTCCTGTTCCCATCTCATCCATCTCCAGCCCACCACCAAAATCTATTCTTATTTTCCCTTCCCAGGAAGATTCATGCACACTCTCTTGAGCCCTTCTTGTTACTTAGACTCTTTGGGTCTGTGAATTTTAGCACAATTATACTTTACAGCAAATACCCACTTATAAGTGAGTATATAACTATGTTTGTTTTTCTGGGTCTAGATTACCTCACATTTTTTTTCTAATTCTATCCATTTGCCTGAAAATTTCATAACATATTTTTTAACAATTGAGTAATATTCCATTGTGTAAATGTATATTTTCTTCATCTATTCTTTGGATGATGGAAATGTATGTCATTTCCAGTTTATGGCTATTGTGAATAAAGCTGCTATGAGCATGGTTGAGCAAATGTCCTTGTGATATGGATGAAGTATTCTTTGTGTATATGCCCAGAAGTGATATAGTTGTATTTTGAGGTAGATCAGTTCCCAATTTTCTGAGTAACTGCCATATTGATTTTCAAACTGGCTATACAAGTTTGCACTCCCACCAGCAACTGAAGAGTGTTCCCCTTACTCCATATCCTCACCAGCATGAGTTGTCACTCACATTTTTTATCTTAGCCATTTTGACAGGTATAAAATGGAATCTCAAAGTAATTTTGATTGGCATTTCTCTGATGGCTAAGGATGTTGAGCATTGTTTAAGTGTTTCTCTGCCATTTGAGACATTTGAGACTCCTCTGTTGAGAATTCTCTGTTTAGATCTGTACCACATTTTTTCACTTTTTAAATTTTACTTAAAAAATTATATTTTTTCATTTTACATATCAATCCCAATTCCTACTCCCTCCCCCTCCTCCAATCTGTACCCCATTTTCAAATTGGATTATTTGGTTTGTTGATGTCTAGATTTTTTTCTTTTTAATCTGTTAAAAATATTTTTGTTTTTCTATCCCAACTGGAGTTTCTCTACCCAGTCCCTCCCCCAAACTCTCCTCCTTTCCCCTACCCCCAATCCACTCCTCCTCTATTTCTCTTCAGAAAGGGGCAGGTGTCCCATGGATATCAACCAACTATGGCATATCAAGTTGCAGTGAGACTAAGCACATCCTCTCCTATTAATGCTAGACAAGGCAACCCAGTAGGAGGAAAGGATCCCAAAAGTGAAAAACAGATTCAGAGACAGCCCATTCCCACTGTTATAAATTTCACAATGAGACCAAGCTACACAGATGTAACATATATGCGAAGGATCTAGGTCAGTTGCTGCTAGTCGGTTCAGTCTCTGTGAGACCTTATGAGCCCGGGTTAGTTGATTCTGTGAGATTTATTATGGTGTTTTCAAACCCTGTGCCTCCTACAATCTCTCATCCCCCTCTTCTGCAGGATTTGTTGAGTTCTGTCCAAAGTTTGGTTGTGGGTCTGCATCTGTTTCCATCGGTTGCTTAATGAAACCTCTCTCATGACAACTGGGCTAGGCACCAATCCCAGCATATATTGTAGGTAGGACAAATTGTAGATTTTTTTTAGTTAGTCTTGTATACAGTCACTTAAAGAAAGGTGTTTATAAGCTGAAAGAGGATTTCCCTGGTAGGGTTTTTGGGTTTGCATATGTATACTACAATATCTTCTGAAAATAATGATATTTTGACATCTTCCTTTTTGATTTGTATAACCTTGATCTCCTTTAGTTTCCTTATGGTTCTAGCTATAAAATTTCAAGTACTATATTAAATAGATACGGGGAGAGTGGACAGCCTTGTCTTATTATTGATTGTAGTGGAATTGTGATGTGGAATGCCCCTCTGTATGCTGTGCCATATTATTTTGGTTAATGAATAAAGCTGTTTCAGCCAATGGCTTAGCAGAGCAAATCCAGGCAGGAAATCCTAACAGAGATATAGAGAGAAAGGAGGTGGAGTCAAGGAGACACGGTGTAGCTACCAAAGGAGAAGGACACACTGGAACCTACTCGTAAGTCGCAGCATTGTGGTGATACACAGATTAATAGAAACAGGTTTATTTAAGATGTAAGAGTTAGTTAATAAGAAGCCTGCGATAGTAGGCTGAACAGTGTTGTAATTAATATATTTTCTGTATGATTATCTAGGTCTGAGCAGTCGAGAAATAAAAGAACAGCCTCCGTTTACAAAATGGCGCCCATACATTTAGGACTAACCCATGTAGCCAGCCACACATTTTGGGTGTGGGTGATCATATGCCCGCTCGGGGTTAGGAGGAAAGTAGCTGAGCGCATGCCTGCTGCTCAGCACCCCCACCTGGGCAAGCAGCTGGATCGGGTCTGCTAGGCATGTTCAGATTCCCGCCACCATAAACGGAGACCTTTCCAGATTGCACAGCACACTGCATGGCAGATGTAGCTTTTACTCAGAAAGAAAGGGTTTATGTGCTGCAAGGTGCTTCCCAGAGTTGAGGTGGTGAGAATGGTTCCCACCCAACAGTCCCAGGATGTACCTCTGCCATATTGAAAAGCCAAGAGAGGTGGAGCCAGCATTCAGGGCTGATGCAACCAGACTGCTTACCATTTTAAAATGCTCCTTGTTAGAAAAGGATTTCAGATACACAATAGGACAGATTCAGACATAAAAGACCCCTAAATGAGACGTAGTATGTTTAACAATTTTCATAGGCTTGGGAGAGAAGGGAAAAAGAGTATAAGTGGTTATAAAAAGAAGTTTAAAAACAAAAAATAAAGAAGTAAAGCCTTTAAAGACACAGTAAAAGCAATATAAAAAGTGCTGATAGTCATAGATTAAAGGAATATAGACAAATAAGTCACATAAAGATAGAACATACACAGCCTGGATTATGTATATTATTGTGTTTTCTTTGAATTTTTGATTGCAGAGAGACATTTAATTCTGAGGGCTGAGAGCTAAACCAACATATATTTAAAGTTATCTTAACTTCAAACTTTGAGTCTAAGGATATGTTACTTTAGAAAAGCAGTTCTGCTTTTGTTTCCATGGAGGATGGGAACCTGTGAATTACTTCCAGGAAATTGTGGTTTGATGAAACAAGACCCCCAGAAAGTTCTCCATGAACCCTAAAAATACTTCACCCAACGAAAAAGAGGAAGCAGTTTGGAGTAAACTACACCCAAATTCCCAAAATGATTGTTTATAAATGTTTATTTTCATTTAAAAGGGTTGGGCAGAAATCATTAATGGTCATAGTCAATCTCTTTTTTTAAGGGACATATGATATAGAAATGAATACTTAGGGGATGGAGAGATGGCTCAGAGGCTAAAAGCATTGACTGTTCTTCCAGAGGTCATGAGTTCAACTCCCAGAAACCACATGGTGCCTCACAGCCATCTGTAATGAGATCTGGTGCCCTCTTCTGGTGTTCAGGAAAACATGTAGACAGAACACTATATATAATACATAAAATAAATTTTAAAAAAGAAATGAATACATTGGTACAGAATTTGGTCTATTTAAGGTCAATTTGTCATACTGTGTATATGTATTTCTGCTCTTGTTTAGGGTATTGTGTTTGTGCAACTTATTAAAAGAATGTACAATATAATCGAATACAGAGTAATAAATATTCATCTATAATACTCAAACTGTAGTCATGTTAGGTTTTCTAGATTTATAAAGATATATTTCAGATGGATAAGTATTCTTCAAACCTTTCAAAGATTTATAAAATATGGCATTTAAAATGTTTTAAGAACTTAGACTTTTCTTGACATTTCTGTTTACGGTAGCACCAATTACTTAAGAAAGGTTGGTGGGCATTGATGAAACTCGTTATGGCATTTTCCTTCAATGTGACAAAGCTAGCCATTTGGGCAATAAACTGTTCTTGCCTGGACTGCTTGATGGTATGCTATATGAACTGTACATGCAGGACCCAGAGAAAAGTGACTGATGAACTTTCCAAAAGAGGAGATGGTCCTTCAAAGTTCTTGTTTCACAGAAAAAACTGCCAGACATTCCACAGGACACAGAAGAAAGCAACTGATGAACTTTGCCAGCAAAAGGCAGAACAAATTTCCTGCTTTATGGAAAAGTCTGCCGGATACTATGGGCCTGTAGGCTGAAGATGGATGTCCCAACAGCAGGATGTCTCTGTTAATTCTAAAGTTTTAGAAGTTGCTTACAATGCACTTCCTATTTACTTAGGTAATATTATATCCTTCTGGGGTCTTTGAAGAGTTGAAGACAGATAGTTATAGTTATAGTTTTCCTTTGTTATAATAAAATATAGGTTAGATATAAAACTATAGACTCATAAAGGCAAAAGAGATGATAGCATATTTTCCTTAATTTTGCCAGATACAAATTGACTAAATATTGTAACTGTAATTATTGCTTGAACCTGATTTGTATATGTAATTTTACTATGTTTAAGTTAAAGCCTTCTTTTATTTAGACAGAAAATGGGAGATGACATGGGATTCCCCTCTGTATGCTATGAACATGTTTTATTAGCATTGGTTAATAAAGAACCTGTTTTGGCCAATGGCTTAGCAGAGTAAAGTCAGGCAGAATATCTGAACAGAGGTAGAGAGAGAATAGGCAGAGTAAAAGAGATGCCATGTAGCTGTCAAAGGAGAAGGACACACAGAAACCTTAGGAACCTTACCGGTAGGCCACAGCCTCACGGTGATACAAAGATTGATAAAATGGGTTAATTTAAGAGCTAGCAAGGAATATGCTAGAGTCATTGACCAAACAGTGTAACTAATACACTTTCTGTGTGATTATTTGGGTCTGAGCATCCAGGAAATGAACACGCAGTCTCTGCCTACACACATATATACACATATGTACACAAGCTTATATCTATAATATGCTGAGATACTTTAGTGTTGCTCTCACATGTGTTTAGGGCTGACCTCTTAGGATTTGGTAACTTATCAGGGGGGTCATCCCTGGAGAAGACTGAGTTTCCCTGTCCCATCAATTTCCTGTAATTCTTGAATGCAAGAAGCTATATGTGAATTTCCTCAGCAACATTAACATGGCAACTGGTGTTGTCATTTTTTAGGTTGTGTTTAGGCAACCATATTGCTGACATTTCCTGGGTGAAGCCTCCTTGCCATATATAAAAGACACTGTCTCATAGCGCACATCTTGTCCTGGTTTCTGGCTCTTAAAATCTTTCTGAACCCTCTTCTGTGATGCTCCCTGAGCAGATGAAGGGGTTGTGTTGTAGATGTATCAACTGGGGATGAGCACCATATAGTCAGTTGTTCTCTGCATTTTGACTAGTAGTGAATTTCTCTAATGATCTTCATCTGCTGCAAAAAAAGGTGATGGGTAAGATCTGCATTTACTTGTGTGTAAGAAGATAAGTATTTAGAATGTAGTTGTGTATATTATACTGGCTTAGTGAAGCGGCAGTAGACAGTTCTCTTGGCCTCATCAACCAAGGGTAGTGGACTAGGTTTACAATACCATGTATGAATTCCCTTCTGTTGGGTGGGCCTTAAGTACAATCACATGGTTGGTGGTTACCCCTAGGATATAAGTACCACAATTGTAACTTTCAGGATATCTTGTCATTCTGGTCATTTTTTCTAGTTCACGGGCGTTACAGATAGGTACTACTATTGATTGCTTCTCTCCAGCAGCTTGAATAATTCCTTTCAGTACTATGAAAGCTAGTCCTCAGAGAAAAAGCTTCAGGTCTGTCCCAACCCCCATTAGATTCTTTACTTTTTATTTCTAGGAGGCTACCAAGGGCAATGGGTATAGCCTTTAATTTTTTCGGGGGGGGGGGAATTGTGTTTCTTTTACTCCCCTGATCAACAATTTAAAATGAAGTTTCCCATGCGTGGAACTAGAGTTTTTATTAGATGGTCTATAGCTCTTCGGGGAACACTGTCACCTCAAGTGGCATAACTTCAATTAAATATATGTACTTGTATGTGTGTAATTTTAAGTAGACTTAAAATAATATGATTCCTGTGGCCTTTATAAATCTTTTCAGCATTATTCACCCCACTTCCCTCTCCAATTGTGTTGCCCTCCCTATACCCTCCCTAGCTATGTCTCGTCCTGCCCTTGTTTTTTCCATTTCCCCATTCATAGCACCTGTATCCTATTATTCCCAACAGAAATGAAACTAGGACAACAGGTTAACAAACACAGAATTGCAATGAATAATTATTATCTGAAATATTGAATTTCATGAATATCAACAAGAAAAATCATAATCAAAGAGGAGACTATTTTATTCAATGTCATTGAGCTTTTGAAAACACGTAAGTGTACTATCATTTTAAATATAGCTCTTACATTTTTGTGGTATAGGAGATTAAGCTCAGGACCTTGTAAATGCTAAACAAAAGTTTTACCACTGAGATATATCCCCAGTCCCCAATATTGCTTTTAAATAAAAATTTAAACAGTGATTAAATATCAATTTTCATGTATGTGAAAAATAATTTGTGATGAGGTTTGGGAAAAATGTTCTCTGGTAAATTACTTGAGGGAATACATTCTGGCACAATTTTTCTTGTGACAAATGTAGCAGTATCTATAAAATGCATCATCAAAAATGTCCATACTCTACTCTGACCCAGCACTTTCTCAAAAAAGAATGAATCATAAGGAAATCATTAAACAAATGCACTAGGATGGATATACACAGGTGTGTGTTACAGTACTGCCAAAACCACATGTGTACATATTCACAACCCCAAATTGTTTGGATAATCATGATAGTTCTAGATTCTGGAATACTACAGTCATTAAGCATGAGTGTGGGATGTATATTTACTTATATCAGTAGAATTCATGGCTGCTAAGTGTCTATTCCCACTCATATCTGGTTATTCTAAGACAATTATAACCACATCTTTTTAAATAATGTTGATTGGGATGTACTCATATGACTCATTTTTATATTGGAAAAGGTTTTCAGTAAATATGAATAATTATTTATAACTACATTCTAAATACTTACCTGTATATACAGAGAAACTGGTGAGAAGTAGCCTCCAGAATACAGTACAGACATACCGTTTAGAATAGCTACAATTCAGAACAATACTAAATGCTAGCAGGGATGTGAGCAAATGAAAATTCTCATTCACTGCTGGTGGGATGCAAAATGATAAACACTTTGGAAGAGTAGCAGGTTTCTGTAGATCTAAACATAACTTTCTCTCATGATATGGTAATTATCCAATATTTACTCAAATGAATTGAAAATGTGCATTTATGCACTCAATTTCTGGTAGTGAAAAAATAAAAATAAAAATTTATGTCCACACAAAACCTGCTCATAAATGGTTCTTGCAGTTTAATGCACAATTGTCAAAACTTAGACATAAACAAGATGTCCTTACGTAGGTGAATGGATAAATTGAATGTATATATATGTGATGCATTTATGTGCTTTGGTCATTATTTTAATTTGTAATTCTCAGATATGATGTTGAATATCACTTTTAAATGCCTATTTGGCATATGTACATTTTGGTGAGATGTCAGTTCATATACATTTCCCCATTTTAAAATTGAGCTTCTGATTTTCTTACTGGCTATAAAGCCTCAGGAGAACCTAGACTAAAGGAGGATTAAGAGCAAAACCAAAGCATAGGCATTATTTAGATTCTGACTTCATCATAGAACTGAAGTTACAGGTGGTTTCCATGCAGCATGGGTGCTGGGAATCAAATTCAGGTCCTCTGAAAAAACAGTTGTATTAGCCATTAGGATATATCTTCAGCCTCTCAAAGAATATTATAAGTGAATAATTGATTTTTAGGTAGGTATTTGAGGAAACATTATGTAATAAGTCTGTTTGACAATGATAAAAGAATGTATTTTCTTAAAATCCTTTTTCTCTTTCTTTCTTTCTTTCTTTCTTTCTTTCTTTCTTTCTTTCTTTNTTCCTTCCTTCCTTCCTTCCTTCCTTCCTTCCTTCTTTCTTTCTTTCTTTTTCTAAGCAGATTTTTTTCTGTGTTTCCCTAGCTGTCCTAGAACTTGATCTGTAGGCCAGGCTGGCCTTGAACTCAAAGATTCACCCACGTCTGCCTCCCGAGTACTGGGATTAAAGGCATGTGCCACCACCAACAACAACCCTTTTTTTTAGAGCATTGGTTCTCAACCTATGGGTTGCCACCCCTTTGGGGGTCAAATGATCCTTTCACAGGGGTTGCATATCAGATACCCTACATATCAAATATTTACATTATTATATTGCAATTCATAAAAGTAGCAAAATTATAGTTATGAAGTAGCAACAAAATAGGGCTGGGGATCACCACAACATGAGAAACTGTATTAAAGGGTCACAGGATTAGAAAGGTTGAGAAGTATTGTTTTAGAGACATAAGCTCAATTTTTTTGAGATAGGGGTTCTCTGTGTAGTTTTGGATCCTGTCCTAGAACTTGTTCTGTAGACCAGGTTGGCCTCAAACTCACAAAGATCCACCTGTCTCTGCCTCCTGAGTGCTGGAATTAAAGGCATGCACCACCACTGCCCAGCCACATGCTCAGTATTTAAGGATGAGAGAGATGATCCTTGGAATTTACTTAAAAATACTCTAGAAGATCAAGAGGAGTTGGGTGGAACTATAGACAAAATGACATTCACCAATATCTAATTATTGAAAATAAGTTTGTAACAAGTATAAAGGTGAGTGTTACATGTTCTTTGCCTTTGTATATGTTTGAAACTTTGTGTAATAAAATGCTTGGAGATAGAGACAGAGACCCACATTGGAGCACTGGACTGAGCTCCCAA
>LOJH01034827.1:0-15922 GCA_001685095.1 Ellobius talpinus
CTGTGGGGTACTGGGCGGGACAGAAACCCCAACAAGCTGGCCCTCATGTTACAATGAACCTATGATCATGGTATGTCTACATTTTCTAGGGTCTTTCTTATTTCTTTCTTCAGAGGTTTATAGATTTTATTGTAGAGGTTCTTCACTTCTTGGTTAGGTTTATTCCTTGATATTTTATTTCCTTTGAAGCTATTGTAGATGAGAATGTGTCATAGGTGGTTTTTTTATTTTTGTCTTTTTTTGGCAAAGAAACTGCTCTAAAACTGATTGTGGTAATTTGGCATGTGTCTGTGGGTGACAACCAACTACTGAGTAATTCATTATATGAGCAAATTTTTATATGAACTTTTAATTTTATTTTTATTAGCTTATAAGGAATAAGATAAGGTTTCACTAAGGAATTTTCAAACAAAATTTGTTTATTGTTTCTCATCCCCACTCCTAGGCCTATCTCTTCCCTATCCCTTTCCCTTCCTTTCCTTCTGCCCAGTCTCCTTTTCACTTCCGTGTTACAGGAGATCCTTTAAGTACTCTCACCCAGGCTTTCTCAACACTTATTCTTTGTTAATTCTATCCCAACAAGGCTGTCCAAGCAAGCAAACAAATCTATGTCTACCATCAAATCTCTAAAGTACTTTTTGCAGATGTGTGATCATTTATACCAACCTCCAGATATGAGCCGATATCTTTCCTTTTTAAGAAATAGAAATTGCTGTCTAGTATGAAGCACAGGAACATGCTTATCTTTTATAGGTGTGAAATTTAACCATAACAAAATTGATGATTTTAAAGAAAAGCTTATCAATATGGCTAGTTACCATCTAGTGGATACAGAAAGCATCCTTCCATCCCAGAAGGGTCCTGGATTCCCCCCCAGGAAACTCTTCCTGCACATTTGATTCTTGTGCTCTGTCCTGCATTGCCAGGTGATTGTATAGTGGGGTGATTGTATGTGTGTGGTCTCCAATCTCCCATGAGGGATACTTGCCTGAATTTTGTGCATCCTTAGTAGCCTTAAGCAGTCACTTTAAAAGAGTATTTTCCATTGCATTACCAAAAAGGAAGTTCTTTAGGAGTGAGCCAACATTATAGAACTTCAGCACACAAATATATTGTTGATTTTGTCTCAAAATTTATTAGGACATCATTTACATTTAATATATTTCAAAACATAATTATGTAACAATCTAGAAGTGTACTGATGATCTATTTTCCATCTCAAATTAGACTCAGCTAGTTTATTCAACCAATCTTCTTAGGGCTATTTCATAATAAAACTACATAATCTAAACAACATAATGACAATACCACAATCTGAAGTTTGTAATTCTTCTCATTATCCTAGAATATTTATCCAAATATCTTGCTAACAGCTATATAACCATAACATTATGATGTTATGGGTAAACATTGACATAAACATTATCTATGAATTACCTTACAGCAGTGTTTTGTGGTCAAGGGTGATTTGTTCATTGACTGGGCACTTGTCAAGGACTGGAGACACTGTTCTCTGACCTGGAGAGGGGCCCCTGGGTGTGTAGAGAGTGGAGACAGAGATGCTGTCAATCATCCTAACATAGTCAGAAGAGCATTAGTGACTTATAGTCTTCCATCCAGTCACAAATGCTTCCAGCACTCCTGTTGAGAGTCTCCATCTTTCCTTCTGAGCTTGTGCTCTCTTGCTCTCTCAGTGCTTGGAGAGATCCATGGAGAAGGAATAACTTACCATGAAAAATTTCTCTATCTCTGTATTGCTGTCTGTCAGTCTCTATGTGTTTCTTCCTGTCTCTGTCTCTTCCTTTGTCTCTTTGTCCCTCCCTCCATCCCTTTCTTCCCCGATCCCTACCCCCCATGTGTGTTGTTGTTGTTGTTGTTGTTGTTGTTGAGGATAGGTAAATGTTCTGTCACTGAAATGAACTTTACATGTCTTAGTCACTGTTCTGTTGCTTGAAGAGACACCATGACTGCAGCAACTTTCATAAAAGAAATCACTGAATTGGAGCATGGCTTACAGTTTTAGAGATTTAGTTCATTACCATCAAGGTGGGTGGGGGATGTGGCAGCATGCATGCAGGCACTGGAGCTGTAGCTAAGAGCTGCATCTTGATCCATAGGCAGCAGGAAACATTGGGCTTGCCATGGGCTTTTGAATCCTCAAAGCCCAACCCCAAGTGACATACTTCCTTCAATAAGGCCACAACTCCAAATCCTTTCAAATAGCACCACTCCTCAGTGACTAAACACGCAAATATATGGGTCTCTGGGGGCTATTCTTATTCAAACCACTGCAATGCATTGATATTCCATCCTCCTTTGTAAATTTGAGCCAAAAATTTCAGTCTTAGAAGAGTATTACAAAGACTGAAAATAAATTCCTGTGAGCACAGACTTGAGCTCAGTGCAAGTCTTTTATTATTAAATTACGCCGTATCACAATTCCAAGACGTTGGCTCTCACCAACACCTCAGGCTCTCATACCCATTCATTACATTGCACAAAGACTTGTTTTGTTTGCCTAGCTTCCTGGAGTGTGGAATGGTGCCTAGCATAAAACTGTGCTAAAAAATACAATGGTGTATACTTTTATAAACCCCTGACATGGAAGAATAGTGAGTACCCAGTGCCCACATCCTAGTCCCACGGACTGTGACTGTACCCAGTGTCCACATCCTAGTCCCATGGACTGTGACTGTACCCAGTGTCCACATCCTGGTCCCACAGACTGTGACTGTACCCAGTGCCTGCATCCTAGTCCCACAGACTGTGACTGTACCCAGTGCCCACATCCTAGTCCCATGGACTGTGACTGTGCTTATTAAGTGTCCAGGGACAGCAGATATTAATGAGAATTCATATCTAAGAATAGTTTATGTCGACTGGGTGTGCACAGTCCAGTTACAGGACACCTCAGATCAGAGATATGTGTGCAATGGAAGGAAGGAAGAAAGGACAAGGATATGTGGTGAAAGGGAAGGAAGGTCCCATGTGTCACATGACAAGAGTTCAATCATTGTTGCTGGCTTGTGGCACAGATCCATGTTCAAGGACATAAGATGTCTACAGAAACAAGGACAGCCAATGTGACCACCCACACAAACAGGAGGACTGATGCACATTTAGTAAAAGCTCATGGTCAGAAATTGAGACTCAACCTGAAGATGTAAAAAGCAAAGCAGTCAGTTACTGGCTCTTCTTGATCTCAGACCAAAATGGCAATCCTGCCTCCAGGAATCTCAGAATGAGACTGTGTCTGAGAGCGGTCTCCCTCCATCTTATATTCCTATCTAGGGCTGGGATTAAAGGCGTGTGCCACTGGGATTAAAGGTGCATGTAATTGTGTCTACTGGGATTAAAATTGTGTGTTATTGTGGCTACTGGGATTAAAGGTGTGTGTTACCATAACAGTGTATAAGGCTGACTAGTGGGACTGTTATACACTCAGATCTTTAAGCAGTCTTTATTTATTAAAATACAATTGAAATGCCACTGTAAAGGGCCCTTATCCTTATCCTGTATCTGTAGGGAACAGGATCCTGTCAACGGTTCCAGTAATTTCAGAAGGTGATTCACCCCAGAACCTCCCAATAGGAGCTCACTTGATGGACACCCCAATTTTAGCCCATGGGACCTTGAGCTATGCCAGCCTGAAATCCCTTCTCCATCCCCTTTTTTATTTTTAGAGTATTTTTATTAAGATGTCAAGAGATCATTAACTTTGCTCATTTAAGGTGTAAAGTAGGGGCTGGGGAGATGGCTCCAGTTGGAAAATGCTTGCCTGGCATTCACAAGGACCTGGGTCTGATCTCTAAAGCCTGTGTAAACGGCCAGGCATGGAATCCCGTGCTTGAAGTTCCAGCAATGGGGACATAAAGACAGACAAATTCCTTTGGGTTGAAGGCTAGTAATCTAGCCTATGAGGAGAGAGCTCAGCTAATGAGAGAACTTTTCTTAATAAACAGTATAGACTGTGCATGATGAATGATGTCAGCCCTCCATACAGGCGTCGATGCACATTCATATACAGCTGGGCACACATGTGGGCACAAATACAAACACACATGTATACACACAATTGTAAAACAGAAGGACTTTTAGTAGATTCTAAATGATTGTACAACCATTGCTGTGACCAAAATAACAGACAGAAACCGCTTCATAGCAGATGCTCAATTCCCAGTTTTTGTGGTTCCATGGTGGAGCAGCTGAGTGTGGCAGAGACTGCTTGCATTGTGGGAGACAGGAGGCAGATACAGCATTCCAGGAACCAGGACTGGGTCTAATTTCAAAGGCCTAACCCTAGTGACATGCTTCCTTCGTCCAAGCAACACCTCTTAAAGGTCCTGCAGCTTTCCCAAAGAACATCACCATATAGTCAATAAGCACACAAAATCCAATCTTAAAAACATTATTTTAAAAGTTGCATACTATTTATTTTGATCATATTCTTTCCCTTCACTACCTACTCAACTACACGTTCTTTCTCTCTCTTGAGAAAAATCTCTCTTTCTCACACACATACATGCATACACACATAGTATGTGTTCCGTGTTGGTTCACTACTCCTGACCATGAGGCCTGCCCTGGTGTGGATTTCTCTGGTGTCACTCCATTGAAGAAAACTGAGTTTCCTTCTCCCAGCAGCCATTAATTACAAATAATTCCATGGCTAGAAGTGTGATTTTTGTGCTCACTTTCCATTTTCTGTGTTAGAAGTTTGTCTGACTTGAACTTGCACAGGCCATGTGAATGCCGTCATGGTTGTGAGTTAATATGTACATCAGCACTGCTGCGTCTGGAATGCACTGTTTCCTTGGAGCTGTCCACCACTTTTGGCTGTTACAACCTTTTCCTCTTTCACCCAGATCTCTGAGCCTTGAGGGGAGGGGACTGTTAGAGACATCTCATTTAGTGCTGAGTACTCCAAAGTCTCTCACTCCCTGTCCACTGCCCAGTTGTGGATCTCTGTGCTAATTGCCATCATCTACAAGAAACTTCTCTGATGAGGGGTGAACAACGGACTGATAAGTGAATATAGCAATTTACTATCAGGAATTATTTTATTGCTGTGTTCATTTAGCAGAATAATACTAGTAGGTTTTCCCCTAGAGCCCATGACCCATTTAGTCTCATGTTCTTTGCCTTATTAACAGTGTCAGGTATGATTTCCTCATGGGATGGGCCTTAAATGCAATCAAACAGTAGTTGGTGACTCCCATAGCATTTGTGCCATTATTGCACCAGTCTGTCTATCTTTTGGGCAGGTTGCTATTATAAACACAGGCTTTGTAGTTAGGTGAGACCAACAATTACCTTTTCCCCTTGGTTGTATGTGTATTACATTCCAGAACTATGAATTAATAGTTAGTAGGGGTGAAGCAGCTAGTCAAACACCAGTTTGCTTTTTCAGTGTTCAGTATCATAAGTTTATGGTGACTTCAAAAAGAGAGTTTTACCGTTAGGCTGAGGAGGGTGACCAATAATAGCATTGGAAATAACCCATAATGTTTGGATGCCTATGGGATTCCTTTGACCAACAGCTCAACAAGATGTAACCCATTCATGGTACTGGGGCTTTAACTTGGTGGCCTATGATCTCCAGTTGGCAGTTGGGGTATTGTCTTCTCTATTGTATATGGTAACTGTATTTAAATTCATACACACACACATTTAGGAATCCTCAACGGCAGCAGATTTCTATATGGCTTTTCAAAAGGGCTTTAGTGTTAGTTGTCTTCTGTACTCCTTCCCCTGTCCTACCTTGCCCTGGCCTCCCTCTCTCCATCTAATCCTCCTAATTCGATTACTCCTTATTTCTTTATAGTACTGTATTCTATTTCTCCTTCCTTGGAAGAGTACCCTGCCCCTCCTAGTCGTTTACTGGCTAGCTAACCTCTGTGGATATCCTAGACAAAGCATGCATATCACTATTGCTAGCTTAAAAGCTAACACCCACATATAAAACAAGCAATACTTAGTTAGACAGTGGTGGCACACGCCATTAAACCCAGGCCCTTGGGTGGCAGAGACAGGCATATCTTTGTGAGTTCAAGGCCAGCCTGGTCCATTACAGGCTCTGAAGGTACACAGTAAGTAACACTGTCTTGAAAAACTGGAAAAAAAAGATATACATATTGCAAAAAAATCTTTGCTGGGTGGTGGTTGCTCACTCGGGAGGCAGAGGCAGGTGGATCTCTGGGAGTTTGAGGTCAGCCTGGTCTATAAGAGCTAGTTCTAGGACAGTTAGGGAAGCACAGAGAAACCCTGTCTCAAAAACCAAAAAAAATTACCATGCAATACTTGTCTTTTGGATCTGAAACAATTGTTTCTAGTTCATTCCATTTACCTGAAGATCCATAATTTCATTTTCTTAACAGCTGAATAATATTCCATAGTGTAAATGTACATTGTCATTATCTGTTCATTAGCTGATGGGTATCTAGGCAGTTCCCAATTTCTGTCTATTACAAATAGGGCAACAATGAACATGGAGGAGTAAGTATCTCTGCAATAAGATGTAGGATCCTTTAGATAAATGCCCAAGAATGACATAGTTGGATCTTATGGTTGATCTATTTTCAAGCTTTTTGAGGAAGCTCCAGACTGATTTCCACAGGGGTTGTACCATTTTGCACTCCCATCAGCAATGGATGCACAGGGTGTACCATTTTGCCCTCCTATCAGCAATGGATGCACAGGGGTTTGTTGTAAGAGGAGGAGAGGGCCTGCTTTTTGTCCCAGCCACCCCGCTATCTTACACCCAAAATAATCACACAGAAACTGTGTTCATTTAAACACTGCCTGGCCCATTAGCTCTAACTTCTTATTGGCTAATTCTTACATCTTTATTTAACCCATTTTGTTAATCTGTGTTCACCACGAGGTCATGGCTTACCGGGAAAGATTTAGCATGTCTGACCTGGCGTCTCCATGGNAGAAACTGTGTTCATTTAAACACTGCCTGGCCCATTAGCTCTAACTTCTTATTGGCTAATTCTTACATCTTTATTTAACCCATTTTGTTAATCTGTGTTCACCACGAGGTCATGGCTTACCGGGAAAGATTTAGCATGTCTGACCTGGCGTCTCCATGGTGGCTCTCTTTCTCTGACTCTCTTTCTTCCTCCCAGAATTCAGTTCTGTCTCCCCGCCTACCTAAGTTCTGCCCTATCACCAGGCCCAAAGTAGTTTCTTTATTAACCAACGAAAGCAACACAAATACAGAAGGACTTCCTACACCAGGGGTTGTATCATTTTGCACTCCCATTGGCAATAGATGTACAGTATTCTCTTTTCCCTGTACCCTCTCTAGCATGTACTGCCATTTGCTTTATTGATCTTGGCCATTGGTCTTGTCTGGGGTAAAATGAAATCTCAGCATAGTTTTTGTTGGTATTCCCCTGATGACTAAGGATGTCAAACAATTTCTAGGTGTTTCTCAACCATTTGTGTTCCATCTTTTGGGAACTCTGTCTTGTTCTACATCACATTCTTAATTGAACACTGTTGCAGATGTGCCTATCAAGTTTGTGCAATTCCCTTTAATTTTCTCTGAGTTTCCCTTTTTGCCCTATAAGCTGGTACATTAAATGCTCTTCCTGTTGTTTTTATTAGATGATTCTTCTTCTCTAGGTTGTTAATGGGAATTATTACATTGATTGTCTTTTTTTCATTTTAAAATTGCCTTGTGCTTGATGATTTTGATTGATTTTTTCCACTTATTTGATAGTAATTTAATCTGGTGAGAGCATCTTCCTCATTGTGTGATATATTAATTTTGATACAAGGGCAAAACTAGTTCCAGTAAAAAACAAACAAACAAAAACAAAGAAAACAAACAAACAAAAGCAAAAGCAAAAACCAGAGCTTGTTTCCCCTGCTCCCTTTTCTGGGGGAGATTATGTGGAGTTGGTTGCAGTTTGTCAAAGGTCTGGTCCCACAGTATGCATATGTAGAGTCTCCCAGGAAATCACCTGGGCTGCTAGCTTCTTGGGAGGGAATGCATCACTAGTGACCCTCACTGCCTATAGGACTGTCTAGCTTCTCCCTTACTTTTGGTTGATAGTTTGTGGGTGTGACAAATACCTGGTATTCTGGGGGTTAGAGGAGCCAAGTGGGACTGAAGGTGGCAGGTGGAGTCCAAATCCTAATAACCCACCTTAAATAAATAAGGAATATCCAACTCCAAGGGATCAAAGCAGCACAGAAGGGCAGGAGGTGGCAAAGATGACACCAAGAGACACCAACCAGTGCTGCTGGCTTTGGGTGGAAGGAAAGGGCTGTTTCATCCTTTGATGTTGTAAACTGTGAGGTGATAAATCTGTGCTATTTTGTACTACTAAATTCCAAAGAAATTTGTTCATTTCTTCTGTGCTTTTTATTTTTTTATTTTTAAGGCAAATCTTGTTATTGTAGTTCTTATGTTCAGGGCATGAAGGGCAGTGATTCTCAACCTGTGGGCTGAAACCCTGCAGGGTTGCATATCAGATATCTTGCATATCAGATATTAGCATTACAATTCTTAACAGTAGCAAAATGACAGTTATGAAGTAGCAATGAAATGATTTCTGATTGGGGTCACCACACCATGAGGATCTCTATTAAAGGGTAGCAGCACTAGGCAGGTGGAGAATCACTGACTTAAGGTCTTTCTAGTATTTTGTTGTCTTTAAATTATTTTAAATTCCTTCTTTTTATTTTTGTTATTTTTCTAAGGGCTTATCATTTCCTCGAATAACAGGACCTCTCCCCATTGGTATCTTTGATTTCGGGTCTGTAGTATATACTGCCTATCACACCTTGTTGGTTTATTTCCTTCCTCGTGCTGTTTGCAGTTTATTTCACCACATCTCCTCCAGTTTACTGACACACAGATGGTGATAGTTTGCAAGCTTTGGTTGTAACCGTGTGGCCGTGTTACACCATCACTGCTGAAGCTGCATCACAAATATACCGTCTTGTATTCTCAACCATTTGGTATTATCTATTTACTTCTTTTGAGACTTCCTTTTTGACTCAGGGCTCGTTTAGAAGCTCCCGTGTAATTTCCAAGGGCTCCGAGAGCTTCCTGTTGCCCTTCTGTATTGATTTCTAGTTTAGTTCTATTATGCTCTGACAACACGGTAGGTTTCGGGTCTCTTAATTGTGTTTGTATTCTGTTCTCTCCCAGGACATTGCCTGCTTTTGCAAATGTGTCACAGGCCCCACAGGGCATGTCCAGCATATTAGCGCTTCAGCCAAGTCCTGTTGGCTGAGCGTGTTGTCACGGTCCAGGTGCTATCTGTGTTCTCCTCCTGTGGTTTCCTCCTGTGGTTTCCTAAGCTACTGAGAAGGTTGTGACGTCCCAGCTGCAGTGTGGACTGCCTGTCTCCATTCTGTTCTCTCCGGCTTATTGTCCATGTATGTGGTTTGTGTGTATGTATTTGTGTGTTCATGTGCATGTGTACAGGTCAGATGTTGATACTGGGTGTCTTCTCAGTCACTGTCAATCTTATCTCCTTTTTGAGACAGGGTTGGTCACTGAGGCTGGAGTTTGTGTTCTGAGCCCCGCACCATCTTGATAAGTGGATTCTTCTTTTTCTTTGTGGAGCAAGAGAAAATTCTTCACCTTTTGTTTTCTGGGGCGTCTTTCGTTTTCTTTTATCCTTGAAACATAGTTTTCTGGATATCGGACTTAGACAACAGATTTACTCCCCGCTTAGCCCTTCAACCCCATCTCATTTCTGTTGCCATCGTATTGGCTGAGACATCTCTGCCGCCCTCCTTTTTTGGATATGTGTGTATGCACATGGATATTTTCTCCTGCAGAACACTTGGTTCTTTTTGTTTTTGAGGTTGTAATATAATCACGTCATTTCCTCTTCCTTCCCCTCCTTCCCATCTTACGTGGGGCTTTCCTCCAGTTTGATATGCCTTTTCTTTCAGGTTATTTTCAAATTCTTTCTCTCGGACTGTTTTCAGAATTTTGCTATTATGTATTAGCCTGGCTTTCTTGAGTTTAATCAGCTTGGGTGAAGTGGTGTTCTAACCCCTCTAGGTTCATATCAGTTTGGCTACAGTGGTGGTTGTAATTATTTCTTGCAGCCCTTCTTCACCCTCTGTTTCTGTATAAGGCTTTGTTCGGACAAATCTTCGGAGCACTGTGTGAGTCAGGTACAGGGACTCAATGTTCTCTTCTTTTTAAAATCTTGTTTCTCTTTGTTGTTCAAATTAAGCAAATTCAACTTATCTATCACCAGCTATTAAAGCCTCTCTCATGTCCATCTAACAAGGTTAAAAATAATATTTATTTTAATATGTGTGTGTATGTGCACACGTGTGCGCCACATGTGTGAGGGTTCCCTTGGAGGTCAGAAGAGGGTGTGGATATCAGAGCTCCTGGAACTGGAGAAGCAGGTGGCTGTGAGCTGTCGGATGTTGGAGATGGGACCCAACCTAGGATCCTCTGTAAGGGCAATAAATGCTCTTAACCCCTGAGCCATTTCTCCAGCCCCCTCAAGATTTTATTTTTCGAATGCCAATAGCACACAGACTGGATTGCTATCTATGTCTGACTACCTGTGTAGCTTGGCAGGAGTCCTGCAGCTTTCTCTTGTATTTTCACAGTTGTTTCTGTCTTGTTCTGACCTGAAAAAAATTTCATTCCAAATCTACATATCTTCAGTCAGTGTGAGATGAAGGAACAGCACTGATTCACTAGGAGCTTGGGAAGACCTGCTCATATTGGCCCCCACTGGGGCCTAGAACCCCAGCGCATCAGATCTCCCCACTTCACTTGACTTTGTTGAATTTCTCTCAAGGGCATCTTGTAGTTTTCAGTATATATTTTGCTTTTCTTTAAATTTGTCCCTAAATGTGTAATTCTGTCATATTATTATAACTGAACTATTTTTCCTAATTCCAATTTTAGATTGCTTGTTGCTGATGTGTAGAAATAAAGCCAATATTTGCATATTGGATCTGTGTAGAAGAACTAATTTTTGACTTCAAACTTTGCCTCATAATGAAGTTCCCAGAATGGTCTTTCTTTGTCTCATTCAGTTTCAGGGACCTGAGGGATTCGGTCTCCACAGCTTGTGTTTATATCACTATGAACTTTCTCCCAGTTTCACACGACTTCCTCCACTTCTCTGTGTGCGTCAGAACACCAAGAGTTGTGTTTTGGATAACGCATTACAATCCACAGGTGTCTCACTTTGAGCCCCTTAATTTAACCACACTTGCAAACACCTTTTTCTAACTGGAGTCACAGCTGCAGGCTGTGGGAGTCAGGACGTTTTCTTTCTACTTCACCATGCAATACTGCAAATGACATTTTCTGGACAGCTGAGAGGCCTGCTGAAACGCTCTCTAGGAAAACCCTCAGTGCCACATAACAGTAGATAGCAGTCAGGCTAGGAGAATCCTCAGATTTCTATGGCAACCACAGCTGGAGACTTTCTGGAGACGTAGCACAGTCTACCAGTCCATACTTGTACTCTGTGGCTTCCCATTTCGGTGGGCCCAATGCATATGTGGCCTTGAGACTAGGATCTGAGACCCAGAAGAAGGCAGCCCCAGTATGATGAGTCATTCAATCAGGGTTGCACCTAAGAGTACCAGCCAGGTCTTTGCAAAGACAAAAATTCCCTCTCTGAGTGGCCCAGAACAAGGAAAAGCAAGGCAGTAGGAGATGCGCTGTAACTCATGGCTAATGAAGCTCCAATTATTCATATATAAACAATCTTGTTTCATAAACTGTTCTGGTTTATTAGATTTGGCTGCTCACTGAGAAAATAATTAATGTGAGAAGCAATTGCTTTTCAGACCAATTGGCTTAAGATGTCGCCAGCCAAAATCAATCAGATGAACTAGGAGCTACAGAGGCAACAGCAAGATGGGCCTGTTGTATAGGTGCCTTATGCTTGTCTTCGTGGACTTCCAGACTGCTCAGAGATGGTACCATTGCTTAAGCCATGCCTCTGGCCAGACAGGCCTCTTACTCCTTTGCCCTGTATGCTTAGGGACCAGCAGCAATTCTCTGTCCAAATAGGCCTTTAAACAAACTCACTCAATTTTTGGCAATGCCGAGGCTTTGTTCAATAAGCTGATGAAAGTTCAAAAATTATCCAGTGCCAGCCATACCCACACTCAAGTGAGATGACGCCTGTGTTGCGCACTGATACCATTCCAGGGGATGGATTTTCAACCATCTGGGATCTCTGCATATTATATAACACAGCCACCAAAGAAGCCGCACCATCTAGATCACAGATGGGTCACAATCAGTGTAATAAGTGGGCAGACTTTGCTTAGCGTAACTGAGCTTTCTATATGACAGGACACAGTGATTCTGTAGTGTGGCCCTGTGCTGAGTCACACATTGCCTTGCTCAGAGAAAATGACTGGAAGTGTGGAAGGCAGAGGACAATGAAATCATGGTGACAGCTTCTTCCCTGCCAGATATAAACCAAACTCCACGTGTGCCAGACAGCTCACCTCATGCCATTCCTGCCCCTAGCCTACTACTCCACCACAGGCAGATGGGAAGCATTACGGTGGAAGTTCACAGCCACATCCAACTTGAATCACAAATAAGGTTTCTCTTTCTTATCTAACAATGTTTGGATAGTTAGTGTTGAGTGTCCAGAGAAGCTGCAGATGAAACAGAATGTTGCCATGAGCTCTGTCTTTCCCATAGCTAACCTCCTGGATTCACGTGGAACATTCATTGTCCCCGACACATGCACACGGACTCATGGTCCTCACTGCCATGCACTGTTACCAGGTCCACAGCTGCATTCTACCCTTAATTCTGGAACTTCCCAGAAAGGAGCGGTGCCATCTCTGCACCCCTCCGATGAGACTCAGATGGGATCCACCATCCTAGGCTTTACATGCATACATTTCCCCACAAAGTGGATCTCTAGAATTTGTTCATCTTACACGACTTATCCTTTGTACCGAAGCAACAAGTTCTTCTTTCCCTTTCCCCCAGTGCAGACACCACCACTATGCTTTCTGCTTTTGTGCTTTTGAATGTTTAAGATATCATGTGTGGCAGAGTCCTGTTGGGTTGGAATGGGCCTGGGAGAAGTTATGCAGAGCAAGTGAGCTCATCACAGGAAGACAAAGGCACCTTGTGCCTGGTGATTATTTCGTCATGGAAGACCCTGGAGAAGACTGAGTGAATGGGCTTGGCAAACGCTTGTGGGGATGGTTGTGGCTATCAGAGTTAGATTGACGCACCTGGATGGCATCACCGATTGCTCACACTGCCGGTGGAGAGCTGAGGTCTTCTAACAGATAAAGCGGGGAGCCTGGTATGTGCCGCTCTCTGCGGTCACCCTCAGTTCACCATTCTCATTGCTTTCGGGGAGAGTGTGCACAGGCAAGAGTTTCTTGAGCTCTGATTATGATTCTTCCCCCAGGAAGGAGGAATGTTGACTGCAGCCCTCAGCTGTGCATGGGAGCTGCCTTGTCCACGATTATGGCCTTTTTAGGTGGCCTGAAACCCAGGTTAGTGGCCATACCTGAACCACCAACTCAGAGAGCCACTCTGAGTAGTGTAGGCAGAAGTTTCTGGGTCACACCAGCTGCGGCCGAATAACCACAAAGAGGCTTACTAATAATTATAAATGTTCAGCCAATAGGTCAGGCTTGTTACTAGCTAATGCTTGCATTTTAAATTAACTCATATTTCTTACATATGCTTTGCCATGTGGCTTGGTACCTTTTGTGGTCAGTACAGTGTGACCATTTTGCTTCTCTCTGCGCAACTCCAGACTCTGCCCTCTTCCTCCCTGCATTCTCAGTCTGGCTTTCCAGCCTAACCTTGTCCTGTTCAGCTATTGGCTAGTCAGCTTCTTTATTAAACCAATAATAGCAACATGTATTCACACGGTGTGAAGGGATATCCCCCAGAGCAGCAGCCTAGTCCCCACAGGTAGACAGGGGTCCTTTCTGCAGCTCTTCTCTGCCATGTTGCCTGCCTTTCTGATTGCCTTCCGTGGTCGATCTCAGAACACATCATTTGGTAACAAAGCCCCCATAAGGGGTCCGCACTGCAGAGTATGTGTCCTAGGAGGTCCAAACTGTGACCCCCAGTCATCCATTAACCCTTAGTAGAACCCAGGGGAATTAGATATCCTCCAAAATCAACCCATATGGGAGAGTGTTGGGATGACGTGGGTACCCCCAGTGTGAGTGGGAAGGAGGCAAAGGGGAAATCAGATGATAAAGGCTGAGGAAATGTGCTGGGCAGGAGGAGGCAGTGATGCTGTCAAGTCACACCCCATCTCCTCCACCCCTTTGTGGTCTAGAAAACCAGGCTGTTAGAGAAGACAGAATTCCGAAGGCATCCTGCCATGGAGGATTCAGACCCCATGCAATGCCCCCTCCCCTTTAAATGATGTCATCTTAAAGCTGACAGAGTAGAGGGTGCTGCTGGTGTAATGTTAGCTCTGACCTCAGAACTGCACTTCTCATGATGCCACCAACCCACCCTTGCATCTGGGGGGTGGAGATGACCGACTTGAGGCAGTCATGTTGCCGACATAGAATTCATTATTGTTATAAAACCTCTGAAGAGTGGAACTTTCAAGGACCTTCCTTCTCCTCAGAGTTACTGAGCTGAGGTGGCTCTTGGTATGTTACTGAATGCTGGGCTTGGGCGAATCACCAGCAATCAGCATCAGGCTAAGAAGGTTGAGTGGCTTCTCGAGAACTCACACTGCATCCACGTAGAGTGAACACAGACGGTTGTACGGTCAGAAGCACACAGACAGCAAATCAGACCCTGCCGCCTGAGAACAGATGGGCTCACAGAAGATGTCCATTATTTTTCTTCAGCCCTTATGGGATCAGACTGTGTTCACACACAACAGCGTGTCCATCATGGAAAATGTGTTACCTGTGCTTGTAACTCCAGTCTATAATGCTAGAATGTCAACAAGTTGATATTTAGTAAGCCCACATGATCCGCTGGCCTTCAAAGTCCTGTGAGAAGTTCTGTGCCATTGTACAAGGAAGAAGGAGGGCTGGAGGGAGGAAGGGAGAAAGAAAAGAGGGAGGGAGAGAGGGAGAGAGACAGAGCTGCAGAGACAGACAGATACAGACAGAGCAAGACAGGATTACATTGTGTTCGCCCATGTTCAGCTCTCCTTTAGCCTCTTTTGGCTTCTTCAGAACTCAAGGCTACTTATACAAATGGTTACTGGTTGTTGACAGACACAGAGGGTACAACCTCCACCCACAATGGCCTTGTGCTCTACCAGTTCCAGCTGTCCTTGGTCAACTTCGGCTTCCTCTCTAGACGATATCTCCCAAGAAAGCTTCTAGTCTCTGGTTCTTAACCTTCCTAATGCTATGACTCTCTAATACAGTTAAGAACCAGACCACTGGTTCTTAACCTTCCCAATGCTATGACCCTCTAATACATGTTCATGTTGTGGTGACCCCCAATCATAAAATTATTTTCATTGCTACTTCATAATTGTAGTTTTGTCACTGTTATGAATGGTATTGTAAATATCTGTGTTTTCCGATGGCTGTAGGCAACCCCCATGAAAGGGTCCTTTGACCCCAAAGGGATCGTGGCCCACAGATTGAGAACCACTGCTCCAGCCTCTGCTTCTGTTCTCTGATGCATCTCACCATGTGATTCCTCGTGGGAATGTGAACACATACCATGAAAAATGCACTCACATTCCTGGAACCTGGGTTCAGCATTCAGCAACTCATTGTCTGGAGTGACGACTCACTGTGGGGCAGAAGGAGTGTCAGTTTCTCCCTGCAAGCATGCTCGGTGTAGAAGCTGGACCAGCCCTATGTACATCAGAAGTCAGTGTCAAATACTCGTGACCACAACCTCAGTGTACAGAAGGCAGTGGTACAGCATCCAGTCTTGATTATCCCCTCAGATGCTTGCTTCTTTAGCACATTC
>LOJH01034831.1:0-13319 GCA_001685095.1 Ellobius talpinus
ATACAATTTGTGTGTTGATATTTCGGGGTATAAGCTAGCCATGCGGGAGCTGGGAAGGATGAAAAGCAGGCCAGCCTGCAGCTCCCTCTACAAAGGTCATTGGTTTGACACTCACAGAAGCAAAGCCCTTCCTGAAGACTTTTTGCCGGTGTATTTTTTTTAGTAGTGTTGCAGTATAGACATGCAGGCAGGAAGCATGGCTAGGTGACTTAACACAGAAAGCCTGAAGTGACATCAGCAACTATCTGAGTGGCAGGTTGGTCCTTTGAGAATGGAGTGACACTAACCTTCTTATCAAGTCCAGCCTTCTGGGGTAGATGGGCTTCCTCAATGCCCACTTCAGCCTCACACACTGAGAGGAGTTGAAAATACAAATATTGCTTCTGCCATATTGGCCCTCCTGATTGGGAAGGTCTTCCTAGGCTCTCCAAGGCTGAGGAAGAAGTTCCCACATGTGTGTGTAGCCTCACTGTCAAGGGTCTCTGTGAGAATGCCAGCAAGTATTTCCCAACGACGAAGGTGTCATCAAGAGGTATGTTGGGTTTCCTCTCACCCACATTTTGTCAGCATCAGCTTGACAAAGAGAATATTTGCCAAGAGCCATCTATGTTCCAGGCCTTTGGGATTCATGAGGAATCAAAGTCAGATCCAGAACCCGAACTCTCGTGTTACTGTATGAAGGAATAAGGAAGACCCATATTGAGTAAATATTTTGCATTTTAAAACAAAAGTACTACCACAAATGAAAAAAACAAAAAAAATATTACGGGGGTAGTAAAAGGGCTAGAAGTAACTGAGGATGCTCAGCATGGGCACAGCCCAGAGCTTACTCAGCACTAGAAAGGCCCTAGATTTGATCCTTAGTACCACAGCCAACCAATCAGATAGGGCTGGACATGAGAGTCACAATTCTAAGAAGGAAGTGGGTAGAAAAGTCTGCAGAGGTGGTTGGTCACCCAGAGCCTAAGGGAAGGACATTGCAATACTGTGGACAGAGGAGCAGTCTCAGGAAAGAGTTTCCTGGTGGCGAGGAAGAAACTCAGCAAGCAAGAAAAGGAAGCTGGTCCCTAGGGTTATGGAAGACCAGACCTGGTGCCAAAGTCCCTGCGTTGAGTCTCCTTTTAGTTTAAATAACTAGAGTGATCTCTCTTCATCTCTTAAACTGGGTCCCATGCAAAATTGTTACCCCCAAATCTTATAGAACTGTCTCGAAATTCTCCTTTGTGTTTATACCTAGCCGAGAGAGAGAGAGAGAGAGAGAGAGAGAGAGAGAGAGTTCTTTCCATTTGGTATTCAAAGTACCCAGGGCCTTTCAGAACAGGTGATTAACACATAATTATCCACAGCAATTGAGCACAGCCATTTCTAGACCACTGCCTCTTACAAACAGGAGACGGCTCTGTGGGAGGATGTAGCTTTCCAATATAGTTAAAAGTGTGGGGGATAAAGATCCTCCTTGTTGAAGTAATACATTTAGTATTCTAATGAAGTAATTATAAAAGTAAGTAATTATTGAAACAACTGCATCAACCCCCACCCATTAAAATCCCCCTAAACAGATCTGGCATGAAGGCTTGGCTATTAGAAACCTTGGCAACCACCCAATGTCTACAATAGCTTCTAATTAATTGATCTCACCTCTAATCTGCTATTGTTAGCTCAGCACTGATCATTTGTTTGGCCCATGGATCCTATTGCCCCTTCCTTTTGATTGTATTTGTTACTGTACCCTCTCTATCTCTTTCAATTAAGCACAGGTTAAGTGGTTCACCCGCAAGAGAATAGGAGATAATGGCACCAATCAGAGTAATCTCTTTAATTTGTTAAATGGATTACAGGGAAACCCCAGCCAAAGTGAAGTCATAGCTAGTGGCCTTCACTTGAACTATACACAAGAACTATCTAATTATTAACCCACCATAAGCCAAACTTCATTGTGGAAAGAGTGCCCACAAGGTGAGTCAGGGATCCACAGGATTCCCCACGGGAGGTGGCTCTCTGTCACTAACTGTCCCCACTGGCTCCGTCCCCAGATTTCTCTCTTGCCTTAGATACCTTCACAAACTACCACAGCGGCCGCCAGCAAACTAGAAGCAGGAGGGTAGATTTATAGTCTCTTTAAGGACATGCTTGAGCTAGAATTCATTTTTTCTCATTTGTACTATAAATGCAAACACAGTTTCATGGGCACAATGGGCTGACTTTTGCTGACTCTGAGGAAAATGTATATTTAAGAGTAAACAAGTTTGTCCCTAGCTGGTAAATGATCTTCTTTCCCTTTGTGACCTTGCTACTTGCTACTCTTTCCTCACCCCCCACACAGATGCACACACACAAACACACACTCTTTCTCTCTCACACACACACACTTTCTCACACATACCTACTCACTCACACACTGACAGTCACTCACACACAAACTCACTCACTTAAACATACACTTACACACACACACCTACTCACACTCATGCATTGTCTCTCTTATACACACACTCACACACACCAATCACACACTGACAGTCACTTCCACACACACCACACACTCACACTTACACACACCTGTTTAATCTCTCTCTCTCTCTCACACACACACACACACACGCACACACAAACACACACGAGTCTCAGGGTGGGGTAGAAGGCAGGAACTTCCCAACCACCAGCATCATGACTCTGCACATATCCTTTGACGATCAGACAAGCACGCAAAAAATGTAACATGGACTATGTCCCAGGAGAATAAGATCAAGGAATAACTGCCACGAAGGAAATGGAAGTTTTAAAAAATGTAAAAGCAAAGCACAATAAACTGCAAAAGTTGATGTACCTATCTGAATTACCCGAGTCTCTGGGGCCTTTGAGTCTCCCGGATGTCAGGGTACCTACTATTTCTCAGTATCTACTCAATGAAGACGACCTAGCTCTTCACGTTGAGAGTTCACTACAGGAAGGAAATGCAAACTCTGGCGGCCTAGCCTTTGAGAAAAATGGCAGAAGCATGGAGTTTCCCCCAGGCTTTCTCCCCTGAAGCAGGTCACAGCCATTCATTAAGTTTCCTGACTATGCGGAGGAAAAGAGCATCTCTCTTCGCACATACGCAGGGACTCTGAGAATCTGAACAAGCAGGCCTCGCTCAGCTGCCATGGTCAACCACCATTAGATCATACCTCATCCTATTTCACAACTATCCACTTCTTCCTCGAGCTTAGCAGGAATGCATGCTCTTTGCTCCTTCCCTCTCTTTGTATTATGAGGAGATCTGTGTCCATAAATCTCACTCTGAATGATCTGTGTTTAGCTTACTGACATCCTCTGTTGCAGAGGCCTTAACCTCCTCATCCTCCTCATTCATATCAAAGCGACCTAACTCACCTGCTCTTGACTTGCTTTTGTATAAGCCGGTGTCTCCTTTAGCACTTCTCTCGGTCAAGAGACTCCTTCCTAGACACACACATCTGAGTTCTACAACTCGGCAAAGGTCATATTAAGTACACTGAGCTCCCACTATGCTCATGATCCGGGGCTATACAGAAGAGAAACTGCACCTAGGGAGAGATATCAAAGGGGAGGTGGAGGGGACACACACCTCGCTGTTAATGGTCCCGAGAAGGAAACTGAAGCAGCAGATCCACGTTTCGGTGTTGGTATCCTGACTTGGTCATTTTATCTTCTTAAGTGAAATCAAAGTGAGCCCTCCATTCTCAGTCTTATTTGGGGGACCTGTGATGATGCCACCTTGGACAGAATCTTGAGGTAACAGAGCCCTGCATCTACTCAGTGCTGCTGTGCACACTGTGTGAGTAAGAGACCATGATGGGTCTAAGCACATCTCCCCGTGGCAACTCCAAATTTTAAGAGCTCAGCTGCTGTTCTGTGAAGACTGGAGGAACCAAGAGCAAGCACCAAACAATAATAATCACAGGGAAAAGTGCCTCGATCTGTAGTACTTCAGTCTCTCCCCTAATCAATTGGTCTCCTGGGCTCCTGGGTCTTCCCGAGTCAGGTTCTGACTGGACAGCCGGCCTTCTTCCTTCATTTCCATCGGCTCACACAGCCACCCACTCACAACACTCCACGAGCTGGAAGGAGAGAGCCGGCTCCTGCAAGCTGTCCTCTGACCTCTAGACACTCACCATAGCATGCATGTACTTCCGGCAATAAATGAGATGATAACATTAACAAAGATGATAAAAATAAAAAAGACACAGGACAGCCATATACACTTCGCTGAAACAATAATCCAACTGCCAACAGCCATTGTGTTTTATGCTGCTCAAACAGGCTAATCTAGAAAAGGCCATGTACAACGAACAGTTTTGGAATTGGGAAGTCAAGGTGAGAAGTTGTATCCGGTGAGGGTCTCCTCTCTGCGCCACACTTTAGAACAGCATGGAAGCTGGAAAGCACACATGTGTGCATGATGGAGAAGATGGGCCCGAGCTGGCTTTTACTCAGGGCTCTGGTGGTAATGGTATTGATCCATCGTGAGACTTTGCCCTCATCATCCTTTTGGTTATAGGTTCTACCTTCCAATCCTGCCGCAATTGAGGATTTGTGTTTCCAGAAGGTGAATGTGAAGGAACCCCTAGTAATGGTGGTCTAAATAAAAATACTAGGGAGAAGATTCTGGGGAGGAGGCCGTTTTTGGCATGGTGCAAACTCAAGTGTTTATGGGCCTTGCCCTTCTCACTCTCTGTCACCAAAGGTCTTCTGAGGTCCCTGCACTTTATAGTCTGTTCTTTGGGAGTCACAACTCTCTGAGATTTGAATAAAAGCCTGCTGGAGAGTTCCATCTCCATTTCGATCCACAGTGGATTTAGTGTGCATCTTACACAACTTCTATAGTTGAGTACCTTGCATTTTAATCTTTAAGCTGATATATTACAAAAGAGATTGTATGCATCAATGGGCGCCATTACAATGCTTTAATACATGAATCTTGTGCAATACTCAAATAAGAGCAAACCTACTTGTCTCTTCAAATATTTTCCATTCCTTTCCAGTGAAAACATCCCAATGTCTTTCTCCTAGCCTTTGAAGACAGTCTGTAGGTTACCTTTTGCTCAGTTACATACCCGGAATTGCTTTCTTATCTTTCTGTTCCCCTTGATTTAACTGTCCTCAGCTCTCCCTTCCCCACACTCTCTCAGTTAACCAGTAGCTCCGTTTCATTCTCAACATCAACGAGACAAGCTTTCTTGTCTCACAGATGGGCGAGGTCACGTGATACTTGTCTTTCTGTGCCTGGCTTATGTCACTTGGCACAATGATAATCTCCAGATCCATCCGTGTTCTTGCAAACAACAAGACTTCATTCTTTGCTTCAGTGGAAAATTCCCCATCACGCTCATGGGCCGCATTTCCTTAAGCATCCACCAGTGAATGGTCGCTTCGACTGTTTCTATGCCTTGCCTGCTGTGGGGAGTGCGGTACTGAACCTAGAGAAGTGGATACCTCTCCACACACGGACCCCGTTTCCTTTGTATATCCCTCACTAGAGAGACTGATGGATACTGGGCTGGTGTAGGCTTAGTGTTTGCTGAGGAACTGCTACACTGATTTCCATTGTTGCTCTAATTTACCATCACACCCACAATATCCAAGTGTTCCCTCCTTTCCACACCTCCCCCCCAGCAGCAGTTTCCTTTTTCTCTGTTTTCTTTTTTTATAATGGCTGTTCTCACTGAAGAAAGGAGAATCCCATTGTTTTGATGCTAAGAGATTTGAACGTTCCTGTAAGATCACTGGCTTTTTGACTTCTTTAAAACTGTCTGTCTAGGTCTACTGCTTATGAGTTATTTGGTTTTGATTTCATTCTGATTTCATTCTAGACATTAACCTCTTCTCGGATGCAAAGCATCTTATTAATGACTCACTGGTGGTCTCAGAGTGAATCAGATGTTTTTGCAGGGCCAAGAGGGTCTCAGGCCTCATTTCCAAAGTGACTGCTTGGAGACTGCCCCTGCCCACCCTCCCCACTGGCCTCAGTGAGGTACTTGCCACCCTACCTGCAGTTTTTCATCTGTGCTCATGCCTAGAAGTTTGAAGCCCTGTGTACTCTGTGCAAGCGAGTTCCCCAGTTCATCCAGCCTCTGTCCTGAGGTGTGCATCTGGCTGGTTATCATCATTGCTCACTTTGAACAGAGGCACACTTTGCTTGCTCCACACTGCCTTCAGTTACCAGAATATTAATTCCTGTGTGTGTGTGTATGTATGATGTGTGTGTATGCATTCATATTCCTGCTCTCATTGCCTCTATGACTTTTTTCCGGGTCTTACCTGTCTGGAAAAGACACCCAGGATTGAATGTGGGGCTGGTGTTTCTAGTTTATGAAGTGTCTGCCACGCCAGCTGCAGCCAAACTATGCTGTATTTACTGTTGAGTGTTCTAGGTGAGTGGAGATGAAACTTCCTTTCCAGTGAGAGTCCTCCTGTGACGGTTTACTTCAGTTTGGCCTCTTGCATTTCTGTCCTGCAGACCCAATCTATTGTTTGTAGGATTTTATGTTGTGACTTAGACGTTAAGGCTTTTATACCAGTCAGCTCCTAACACCAGGATGGGAAACATCATATCCTAAGCTGTAGCTTACAGAGAGGGAAACTGAGTCTTTGACAGGATATATGATCTATGAATGCACAATTTCATATACAATTTAACATGTCCATTTAACTTTGCCATCCTTTCCAGGAAAATTCATTAAATCGGACCAACGTTTATTATGGGTCTGTGATACACAGCTCACCAAGACGGGGCTTGCAGATTCAGTCACAAACAAGATGGGCCTCATCACTGCCCACACGGGGCATCTAGGGCATAGAAGACATATTAAACATGTCCTATGAGTAAAGAAGTCAAGTGAAGGGATTCTTCTGTGGTGACAGAATAGGGTTAGCTTCTAGAAGGTTTGGGTAGTGAGTATTAAAAACAGGGTGTTAAAAAGTCAGAGTTGAGGAAGCTCTCAGGGCTGAGGGTAGAGAGCTTGTGAACACAGAGTGGTGTTCACTGGGACTGAGAAGATGCACACACACACACACATACACACACACACACAGAGAGAGCCAAGAGAACTCTGAGAAACTTTTAAAAAATCCCACCATGTCGAGCTTCATACAAAGGCTGACCAGCTTGGAGTCCTTCTGTGTATAAGGGGCGGATGACTGGCTCCTCCATTTCTCTTCTCCAGCCCTTTAGTTGGTTCTCAGGGGACTTCTCCACTCTGCTGTTGGGCTTAGTCAGGGGACGTGATTGGTTAACAGTACATTAACACACAGAAATAGTTAGCATAAGAATGCCAGGCCTGAGGTTCTCTGTGAGTTTTATTTTATACCTCCTGCTTCTGCTATCATAAAACCACAGCAAGAGGCACCTGCAGGTCCCAGAGTGAGGGGGGCATTCAGGGCAAACCCAAGATCAGCCACAAACCTGGGCTAGGCCCAGCTGTTCCCACTGCATTCTGCTCAGCAGGTCCTGTTGCTCAAAGTCACAGGATGTAGGAGCCCCTTGCCCACATTAATATTAGAGCTGATGCACACAGACTGTCCCTCAGGTAACACACCTTCTCAGCATCCCTGGATAGGACAGACCTTTCTGATTCTCTTCTAAATGGGCAGCTCCCTCGTGCTTGTTTCATAGTCCCTTACAGTGCAGATGACTGCCTGACATCTGTATTGTTTCCGCTCTACTCAGAATTCCCCAGCTAAAACACATATGCTTCATCAGACAACATCTGTCTAGAAGGGGCCAAAGTCCTGGTTCAGGGAGCTCAGCATACACAGATGCCCTAACTGTTAAAATCTGGGTGCAAGGGAGGTTAAGATCTACCTGCTGGTCTGAAGCAAAGCCCGACATCTGAGCTTATGAAACAGATCGGCAGGTAGTTCTAATGTTGACAGCCACTGAGTGGTGGTGCCGCAAGCCAAGGTTAGTGACAGCTTCCTTTATCCAGGGGGCTCATGGTCTGTATTTCATATGGAGAGTGGGGTCAGCTGGGTGTAGAAGGTGTTAGAAATACATCCCATCTCGTGTCTGAAGTCATCGGCCTTTCCTGACATACGGCTCCTGACATGCTCCTGTCCAGATGGAGACATAGCATAAAATGTACATTCGTCAAAATTTCATAAGAAAAACTATAGTGGATTTTCCATTGGTGATGATGATGTTGGAAAACGCTGAATTGGCCCCTTCACATCTCTGCCAAACTAACCAGCCACAGGTAGAAAATATTTGGAGAACCCCACACGTGTAACCAAGTGTGTTCTTGCTTTCTCTGTGACCCCTAAACTATACAGTACAGCAACTTTCAACAGCACATAGGTTGCAGTGGGGGTAAGTAACCTGCTGGTGAGGGGCAGTGTGGGAACCAGCACAGGTTTATGGGAACACTGAGCTGTGTAATATCGGAGACTGGACATCCACAGGTCTGGTTATCTTTGGAGACCCTTAGCACCCACCTTGTGTGGAAAGTGGAGTGTATCTACCTACTGTTGGGATTGTGGTGTCTGTTTAGAGATTTTCCCTCTATCATGGAGATGTAAAATTTCACATTTCATCTGTCTGGATAGGTCTCTGGGCTTATATTTATTGAACATCTGTGTCCCTGGATAAACTACTCTAATAGTATGTTTATTGAGCGTTGATGTCCCCAAATATATGTCTCTCGGTATATGTTTATTGAGTATCAATGTCCCCGAATATATATGTCTCTGGGTATATACTTATTGAGCATTCCTGGGTTGGAGAATTTTCAAGACTAAAGAGACTGTGCAAGTCAGGCTCAAGGTGAGCAGCATCTCAGGGTCTCCATGCAGTTCAGTTGGCTTTGCTATGGTAGAAGGCCAGTGGGATGCACAGATGAGCTACTGAGGCCTTGGCACCATGCTCAGAGGCCACCCCGGGGCCCCGAAAAGGGTCTAAGAAGCAAGAGCCTTAGTTGCTTGATGGTGGATTAAAAGCAGAGCCTGGCAGACATGGAGGATGTAAAATATTTGTAACACTGGAGTCAAGCGCTAGCTGGCAAGTGCTTTCCTATTCTAAGGCATTTACAGGGTGATTCATGGGCAATTTGAAGCCATAAGCAGTTTCAGTGATGAAACCCACAAACCAAACGATAGCAAATTTCTTATCTTCGCCAGTGAGCGCACTTGTCCCTCTGCCTGCTGCCACAAACACTGTCACCTTGAAGGGCGCTCTCCCATCACTGTCTCCGATGGACCAAGGAAGTGGACTTCCTTTGTAACAATGCCGTGAAGCATGGGCCCATTAGAGGAAGTAGGAGGCGGGCTCTGAGTGCGAGAGACAAGAGGGAGAGAGTCAAGTCATTATCAGCTTAGGACGATGAATGTCACTGTCAATGCAGTGTCCATTATGTGACTTCACAGATCACTTTTAGAAACCACTGAAGTGAGTACGCAAAGGGGAAAAAACTGGGAAAGTTTGAATGAAGAAAAAGAAAAGGCTTACTCTGTAGAGTAGCTGAGGCCAGGTGGAATCTTCTCAGAGGCATCTCCAACATAGAGGTGATTCTACAGTCAGAGTAGCCTCCCATCAATGTTCTTAAATAAGCTGGAGTCTACGTATGGAATTGCCAACCAGCGTGCCTCTAAACAAGCCTGGTTCTCATAAGGGCTGGTTTAGGACTTTTTGAGGAATACCAAGTGTAAAGGAACAAGCTGTGATGCGCACAGAGAAAAGATTTTCTCCCACAATTTGGGAAGGAAGAGTTCTATTTTCTCAGATCACACAGAACCCGGTATTTCAAACAGGAATAATTTGAGGGCTGTAGATAACCAGCACTCTCATTGATAAGCAGCTCAGGGGAGGGAGTGGCTTATTCCCAGACACCCCACTTGTCAAGAAGGTGGCTGAATCAAACCAGCCCAGTGTTGTCTGCCTTCCTCCACAGTGCTCAGTCCCCACTGGCTACCTGTGGCTGATCCAGGGGCTCAGACACCAGGGAGAGGAATGCAAGGCCAAGAACAGGCCCCAGAGTATTGGTTTCCAGCCTCACTGCAGTCCAGGTTAAAGTGGGAGGGCTTCGAAAGATCTTGGTTGCATACAAAGCCATGAATTCAGGGTCTCTGGGGATCTGTAGAATTAGACGCTCTCTAGATGGGTCAAGTATGTTAGTATGGTTTGAATTTGAAACGGTTTTCACAGGCTCATGTTCTGAATGTTGGGATCCTGGATGGTTGCACTAATTTGAGGCGGGGGGATGTGGAATGTTTAGGAAATGGGGGTGGTGGGCTCTCTGGCAGGAGTCCACTAGGTACAGGCTTTGGAAAAATTTCCACAGTGCTCACTATGCTACCTGCTTCCTGACCTGCTGCAGGATGAATACGGAGCTGCTTCTCCATGCCTTTCCCTGTGATGAGGAAATCCTCTGAAACTGCTGGCCAAAATAGATCTTACCGCTCTGCAGTTGCTTCTGTCTGGTATTTGTCTCAGCAGCAGACAGTAAACACAGATGTAGCTTAGAATCATTGCCTGAGGGAGAAGAACCCAGATGATCTAGGGAAAGGTCCTCCTTCTAGAGGCATCACCTGCCTGAGGAGATGTCCATGTGCAGGACCACCCAGAGGCTGCTGCTGTAGATAACACAGAGCTCAAACCCAAATACAGACCTCAGTGAGGTGCGAGTCTCCTTATTGGTGTTTCCAGGAGACTGGACCATCCTAGCCCTGCTCAAAGGGAGGCAGCTTTGTGGGTATAAACTGGGTTCTCTCACACTTCTACCACATGGCCACCATGACACGAAGCCCAAGAAGGATGTCTTTAGCAATGTTCAGCTTGGAGAATCCCATCTACTGAGGGAAGTTTTTACTTGTGCACCTTTTAGTATGGTTTCTACAAAAGCCATGCCTGGCTGCTGAGCACTCTAGTATGGAAGATCAACCAATCAAAAGACAAACCGAATCTTACATCTGATCTCATTTTAATCATGGCCATATGTAGTTAGTTACTACTACATTGGATAATGCAAGAAAGATCTCACCAAATAAGGATATAGATACATAGATTTTGATGATAGCAATGAGAACTATTAAAATTTTGCTTGTTATTCATGTCTTTAGTGTTTTCAGAAAGATAGAACAACACACACACACCACCACCACCACCACCACCACCATCACCACCACCACCAACAACAACCAATCAATCAGTAGAAAGTGACATTAATGAAGCCACACATAGGGAACACTAATTTTCTAAGTACTTTTGTGTGCTTGGCTATCCCCCATAAATAAGATTAAGGAAGTGAAGAAGAGAACTATTTCTGTGGAGGACTGGAGGCCCACTGGGAACAGAGTCCCAGGATAGCACAGATCTCCTTGCTTCATCACCACAGATGTTTCAGGAACACTGGAGTGGTCGCAGCTTCTCACAGCCACCTTTCCACCTAAATTTCCAGAAGAAAGCTAGCTGGACGCCAATGTCAACTTTTTCTCTCATAACGACAAACAGTACAAATTTCCCGATCACAGGGGATCTTGGCCAAGGAACCTGCTGAACCTTTCTGCTCACTTCCTCCAATGGAAGGATCAGTTCCTCTGTGGTGGGCCCAGCATATGAGATGAGGTTCTTGGAACGTTGGTGAGCTTACTCTACGGGACATTCATTCCCATAGTCAGTTATTGTTGGTTAGCACTTTGTTTTCCATATTGAAACAAAAGTCATCCTTTGCTCAGGGAAATTCAAATATGTTGCCAATTCTATCCTGTTATTTTATCTTATTCTTAAACAATCCACAGTGTGCTTGATCCACACTAACAGAAATAGAGAAAACAATTGAAGTCACATTCCATCCTTGGTGAAAGCACTTCGTGACCCCACCTCATTCTTGTAAAAGCCGAGCTGATAGGAAGCCCCAATTTCTTTGCCAATACTACTGCCATCATGTGTAGTCCACGAAAAGATGTGAAGATGTACAGGCTGAAATAAGAGTTGGCCAAGGAGGAGTGTGGAAGGCTGAGGCGCGGGCAGGCACCCAACGGCTGGGGTTAAAGACCCACTGCCAGACGAACTGCCGGCAACCTGTGTTCCTTCAGCTCTCAGCTTTCTGAGAGGAGAGCAAAGACCACGGCTCCAGGAGGATAGCACAGAGTGAAGATTGCGCTGTGTGTGAGCCGAAAACATCTCCCAGTCATTAGTCTGAGCCTGGGCTGACATGGCCACTTTCTTCCCAGTGATTTCTGCGCAGGACCCTTCTTTGTTGGCTCTGTAGTGGATCTGAACTAATCTGTATACATTCCTTTTGCCTCAAACATGACAAGATTCTGAAAATGTGTATCTTATTAGGATTGTGTAGAATATACATTTTGGAAGATTTATCTTTTTAGCCACATTTAGATATGCACATAGAGGCATTAAGTATATCCACTCCGTCGGACGACTGTCAGAACAATTCATCTCGAAAGTTTTTCACCTGCATCCCTTGACCACACTTTCCCTCTTCTCACAGATCCTGTGACCGTCAATCACCTCTCTGGGAGCCTGCCCCACCAGGTGAGCCGCATTACCTGGATCTTAAGCTTGTCTTTTGTGCCGGGCCTCATTCCCTTCATGTCTTCAAGATTTAGCCACAACTACAGTGTGTGTAGGAATTTCATTTCTCCTCAAGACTGGGTATAATATATAGGACCCTATCATCTATGTACCGCCCAGTTTGTATATCCGTTCGTCTCCTGATCAGTGTTTGAACTGCTCCGTCTCTGCCATCTGAGAACGCAGAGGAGGAAGCACCCCGGAGGAGGCAGTGCTCTGCTGTTAGTTTTCTACTTTCTTGTGGGCTACGAAGCACAAGGGTTACGAACAAGCATGGTCACGTGGGGAAGCCTCCTTATTCTGGAGCTGACAGAAGTGCCTGTATCCTCGATGCGCGCGCTGTGCAGTGATCTCGTCTCTCTACACCAACCTGTCCTTCTGCGGCAGAGCTGCCCACGCCTCAAAGCTTCCACAAGAATTTCCAAAGTCACTCCGATAGAGAAAGGGACTGGAAACCCTGTTTTGATGTGCTCAAAGATTATGAAAGGGGGCTCATGGAATACAAACTCAAGTGTTTTAAATCTTTGGGTCAGTTAGAATTCTATTAAAAATTATCACTAAATATATGTTCCAAGGAATCTGACATAAAGACTGAAGGTAGACATGTCCATGCATGTATGCACACAAAACTGTTCTCAAAGCATTTGACATAGACCTAGGACTCAGAATTATCAAAACATCTTTATATGTATATATTGCCAATTTTAAATATTATGTTTTTTTCTTTTTTGGTTTTTTTGAGACAGGGTTTCTCTGTGTAGCTTTGGAGCCTGTCCTG
>LOJH01034833.1:0-15921 GCA_001685095.1 Ellobius talpinus
GTGATTACTGAATCAGCCTTTTCTGAGTTTAAAGGAGTTGCCCACTGAAAACCTAAAAAGAAGTCAATGGTGTGATGTAAATCTTTTAATTTTCAAAATTATGTAAGGTGGAACATATTCATCTGCCAGATTTCATTCCTTTGAATACCCTTTGGGTTAGTCCTTGCAGGTAGTGGTGCTTGGCTACAGGAAGAGCAAGTAGGATGTTTATAATTTCTTTAGCTTTTTGCCATGTAAAAGAAAATACTTTCTTAAAACTTCATTATTGAAATGATGTTTCTTATGGAATTCTGAGGCCTTCAACACACTTCCAATCAGTAATTAATCAGTTTCTGCATTACCTTGTGCTAGAGGACCTGGCAGACCCATATGGGATTGGATGTGTGCTATGTATATGGGATAAGGACTATTCCTGATTATATCTTGAACCTCTATAAATAATGAAGTTGATTGTGTATCATCTGATATAATATAAATCCAGTTGTTTCAATATGCAAAATGATTCCTCTTTCTGCATATTGTGAATCAGTAACTATACTAAGTTAAGTTCATTAAAATCCCTTAGAACCATGAGAATAGTATATAATTCTGCCTTTTGTACAGAATTATTAGGGCTTTGTTCCAATTTACTTAATTCTTCTGATTTGTAACCTGCCTTCCCTGATTTATTTGTGTCAGTATAAAATGTATGGGCTCCAGTTATTGGAGCATCAAATACAATTCAGTAAAGAATCCAAGAAGTTCTTTTTATAAGGTTAAGTCTATCACTTTTGGGGTAATAGCTAATTTTTTGTAAACCTATTCTGTAACCTAGGTAACTGACAGAATCTCCTCTCTGTACTTTTTCAGGAGCAATTTATAATCCCTATTTTAGAAAAACTTACTTTATTTCTTCAAACATTCTTTTTAAAGTATCTATGTTTGAATCAGATAGCAAAATGTCATCCATATAATGGTTTAGGAAATTTTTTACATATTATTTCTAATGGCTGATTTACAAAGTATTTGCACAGGGTAGGGCTATTGAGCATTTCCAGTGGAAAGATAGTCCACTGGTATCTCTTAGTAGGCTGAGAATTATTATAAGTAGGCACTGTNAAACATTCTTTTTAAAGTATCTATGTTTGAATCAGATAGCAAAATGTCATCCATATAATGGTTTAGGAAATTTTTTACATATTATTTCTAATGGCTGATTTACAAAGTATTTGCACAGGGTAGGGCTATTGAGCATTTCCAGTGGAAAGATAGTCCACTGGTATCTCTTAGTAGGCTGAGAATTATTATAAGTAGGCACTGTGACAGAAAATTTTTCTCTATCCTTTTCTTGTAAAGGTATAGTGGATAAACCATCTTTCAAATCAATAAATACAAGAAGCCATTATTTTGGTAATAGAGAAGGCAGAGGAATTCCAGATTGTAGAGGCCCCACAGGTTGAATTACCTTGTTGAAAGCTCTTAGATCACTCACCATTCTCCATTTACCAGATTTCTTTTTAACAACAAATAAAGAAGAATTCCAAGGACTGATTGATTCTTCAATATGTTGAGCATCTACTTGCTCTGTACCAGCTGTTTTAAAACCTGCAGTTTATCTTCTGTTAATGGTCATTGTTTAATCCAACTCAGTTTCTCAGTTAACCATTTAAAGGTATGATTGTTGGTACCCCTAAAAGTTTGCTAGTTGCTTTTGTGTTCTTGTACAGCCTGAATGGCTGGTGACCTTTGTGTATAGTACCTTATAATATCCTTCCCAGTATTATGAGATCCTGGGACTGCTGAAATGTTAATCTGGGTATTCCATTGCTGCAGCAGGTCATGACCCCATACATTCACTGCAATATTAGCCTCATATGGCTTCAGATATCCTCTCTATTCTTCTGGCCCTATACATTCAACCTATTTCTTGTCACTACAATATTAGCCTCATATGGCTTCAGATTTCCTCTCTGTTCTTCTGGCCCTATACATTCAACCCATTTCTTGCTTTGTTTTACTTGAGATAGGATTCTAATTTCTAGTAACTTAATATCTGCATTTTGAAAGGCCAGTTTCAATGCCAAGATTCTGGAATAGTGAGTAATACTGATGTCCACATCCTTGTCTATCAAACCCACAATTACAATGCCATTTATACATTATTAGCTTTGGTCATTGATCATTTATCGAAGACAGCCAAAATGTACATTTCCTATTTCCGATTGGAATTTTTGATTTATACTTCATGTTTATTTCATCATCTAAAACAGTATGGTGTTTTACAGAAGGCTCTAGATATTTTAGTGTTCCTAGTGAGATATATCCTTCACAGTGACTGGGAATGACTGGACCACTTTGGCTTCAGGGCCTGCAAGAGGCCCCCAAGGAGTTTCCCAATGATATCAGGTTGCCTTGTTTGTCTTTTGTTGATCTGCATGTATTGGCAAAATATCAGCCTTTGCCAGACCTTCTACATATACCTGAGTCCTTCTTTCTTGCCATTCCCAGAGGAGATATTTTTCATATGAATTCCTTGTCTACAATCTCTTCTTATATGTCCTATTGTACCACAATGTAAACATTTGGCATTTGATGACTCCTCATTCCTTTGGAAATTGATTCCCCTACCCAAGATTCAGTATTATAGTCAAGTGTCTTAATGTTTGCTGTATGCAGGATCCATTCATCCATTGATGCTGATCTAACCTTTAAAGCTCCAAGTATCTTTTTGCATTCTACATTGGCATTTTCAAGAGCCAGAGATTTAATAAGTACTCATCTAGCAACTGGGTCTATTACTCCAATTTGTACAACCTTATTTAGTGTTTGTAAAAAGTAACTGAAGTATTCTCTCTGTCCCTGTTTAATCCTGGTATATGATTCAATTTGTTTTCCTAGTTTTTGAGTCCTGTCCCAAGCATTTAAGGCTGCTTTATGGCATAGGAACAAGATTTGTTTATCATAAAGAGCTTAAGCCTGTGGGTCAGCATAAGTACCCTCACCAAGAATTTGAACTTGGATGTCTCAAATACTTTTACTTTTCCCAGTTGTTCTAAAATTTTAGCCTCTTCTCTGAAAGACCATTTATACATCTGTTGAGGCCTGTCATCCAGGACTACTGAAACTAACTGAAGCAAGTTGCATGGCATCACTTTAATGCTAGAATCCCATGTCTTTACCATCTCCCTAACAAATGCAAAATGCAAGCCATAAGTTATAATTGCTTGCTGAATTTCTTTTAAATCATTCATTCCTATTGGTATCTATCTACCTTCTTTTTATCCTTTTGGACCTTTAGAACTTGATGCTTTTTCAGAGTAGATTGCAGGATAGGAAGCTGAAACCCTGGGTATGTAATCTCTGACAGCTACTGGCTGTGCTGAATCCTTTCCTTTTGCTTTTTTCCCCTACTCATCAGCTCCAATAATTTACTTAATTATTTCAAATCTTTTTACTACTGGTTTTTGTAAAGCCAGAATTCCCTGGGCCTGTATATATTTCTTGTGATTTTATTGAGGTACCTAGCCTCTGGTCCTTATTCTACACATATGATTCTAAAGTCTCAAGTTTTTCCTTTAAAGATAACACCTCACCTGGGACATTATTTTGATAGCATGCAGAATGTCATCCTGGATAGATACTCTATCTTCTAACTATCATAACATTTTAACCAATTTTGATTGTTGAATTCAACAGTATAAATTCTTTTAGATAATTTCTCAGTATCCTTTGACATGGATCCAATTTTGTCTGTAAAAATTAATGTTACCCTTTTCAATAGTATTAATTTTTGATATTTGGTGGTATTTATCCTGTCAGCTAGCTGTTCATTATTAGTCTGTAAAGACTGTACCATTTCTAAAAGTGCCTCATTCTTGGCTCTGCTATCAAATAATTTTCTTAAGGATATAATACAAAGAAAACACTGAGTCCCAATATCCAATAAATGGATGTATCACCATAACTATATAAGTCTTGCAGAATACAATCCATAGTATTAGCAAAAATGTTACCAAACATTTCAATGGTAATGTTGTCTGCCATTATAAAACTTTCAAGTTTATTGATTTATTAATTACCTGTTATGAAATCTGGTAAATGTTTTAGGTGTTATATTCTTTATTGTCCAGCAGGTGTTGTGGTTTCAGAGTTATGAATAAAGGTGTAAGCTGGTGCCACAAACAGTCCTGAGTGGCTTTGGTTTCCCTACTTTGGTGCTGCTTAAATACTGAAAAATATTCTTTGCTTGGAAAATTAAAAGTAATTAAATCAATTCTGTACACGAAGCAAGAAGCCCAGAACTCAGGAGCCATGTATACAAACTGGAAGTTGTATAAGTCACCACCCAGCAGGGAACAAGTCAGAAAACACAGCAGTGGGTGCCAGAGAAGTGCATGAACTTGGGAAATGTCCAAGTCACCGCATGAAGTTAGCTCTGCAGTGGCAGGGGTTTTACAAAAACCACTTAGTAGGTAAAAGCAAATCAAGCAGGTGGGGGAGGGAGACTTTCTGGGTTGTGGACCAGTTAGGCCTTTAAGACTATCCAACCAGTAGGTGTGGAGTTCAGATCCATGTGGGGCACCAGATGAAGAAGGATGCTCAAAAAAATCCCACACTAACTCAGAATTGAGTATAATAAAGGGTTATTTATTTTGAGGTAGACTCACAGATCACAATCCTCTGTTGGAATGGGAACAGCAACTGAATCCCACAGCCAAAAATGAGGCTGGACATGTGCTTTTCATTGGCATATATAGTATAAGAGGCCACGCCCTAGTGGGCAGGTAACTTAAAGGCTACTGATGGTAGGAATCCTACAGCAAACAAACATATTGGATGCTCGTCAAAATCTAAATCCAGAAGTGACAAAGGATCCAATTATTCTCAAGGTTATATACAAAGGAAAAGAACCTGGGTCAATCAAACACTAACAGTCACAATAGTTAAGGTTTCAGAATCCAAAATTAGCCTACCTTACAGAGAACTGAAAATCATCACACTAAATGAATAAAAGACCCAAACAAGAAACATGTTTTCTTTCATGCCTATAATGTAGAAAAACCACTAAAAAGCTAAAAAAAAACTGTTCAGGTAATAGACCTGGATCAAGACTGAAAAGACAGATGAGTGAGAAGTATAATAGATGAAGATGATCAAAGAACTTCATATCCTTGTATAAAAACAACAGAGCCAATTACATAATTATAATATAGGAATAACAATCTGTAGGTCAAGGAATAACTAAAGAAAAGAGTTTTTTAATAAAATCCTAGCTTGTAATTTATTCATTGATGGTAACATGTTTTAGTACATATATGAAGCCAATAATGTAGAATTTATGTGACTTGAGAGCAGAACAGTATATCTGAGAAAAATAGTAGCAATAGGTGATAGAATAGTATTAGATAGAAATCAACAAAATATATTTATTCCAGAGAAATGGGTTCCTGTTTTTTAGCTCAGGATGATGACTGTAATTGACAATTCACCTTGTAGTTCACATAGAGCAGTTCAGTGTTTTGCAACATTAAGAAATGGTCAAAGTTCAAAACACAAAATTCTAATTACCAATATTTGATTATCATGTAATGCATGTATACACCATTTTTCATATGATACATCATAAACTTACCATTTTCTTTGTGGAAGTTGGTCTCATTTAACCCAAGTAGACATCAAACTTGATACATAGCAGGGTATAGCATTGGACTCTGTCTCCTCTTGGTTTTGTCTCCCAACATACAGAATTATAAGAATTTGTGAATAAAAAACCCGAGGATGAAAAATAATTGAACTGTGTTATTTTAAGGTATTAAAAATATTTTAATTTGCTCAGGTTAAAAATTATGAAGGTAATCATTTTTATCAAATAACTAAATTATTTTACCAAAATAATTAGTCTTCTTCAGAACCTAAAATAATGGTTCTGTTTATACCATATATAAAAATAAATATGTTTTAGATAAATTCTGAGTAAAGTACAAAAGTTATTGAAAGTTTTACTTGTAGATATTTTAGTTTTACCCCACTGGAGATCATTTACTCTATAAAATTCCATCACAAAAGCATAAAATAGAAAATAGCAATTGCAAAGGTCAATAATTACTGCCACAGTTCATGCCATCCTTTAAGAATGGCAACTGAGGAACACATTAGAAATCAATATATACTATCACTCATGAGTACATTAGTTGGCATTTTAATGTGACGTTAGCCCTTCTCTGTGTTTAAAGCACCATATGATGAATACAGGAGGCCACAGAGCCTCAGGAGATCCAAAAGCTGCCATCATTCCAGCTAGATTGTTGCTTTCATTCTACTTTGTCACAGAGACATAAAATAATGAATACATAATAGACTTACATGGAAGGCATGACAGTTGCTTTTCAACTCCAAAGTTCCCTCTTGAAAAACCCTAAAAGTTAGATATGATAGAACTATATTTCAAACATCCAAACAAACTTTATGACTTGAATTGATAAAATGACAATGAATTCCCTGTGAATTTCCACTCTTTAGACCAACAAAACACATTCTTAGGGAGATGAGAATCTCTATCTATGATTCTGACTTAATCTGAATTATCTTATATAAATGTTAAATTATAGGATACAATTGTTCACAAAATATATTTGTTGTCTATATTTCTTACTATAATGACAATTAACATTTCTTATATAAAGCTGATTTGATTCCAGGCTATCCAATTAATTTGATTCCATTATTATCTAATGCATATGATGTTCTTTTAAGGATTAACAAAAGATTACAATTCACCATCTGAACAATTACTACTAAGGTACACTGCATGTCTTCAGATTTTAAAATATGAAGTTATGTTGCAAGGAGAGCACTTGCTGGTTCCTGACTACTCAGCAGCTCAAACCGAAAACAATCACACAGAAACTATATTATTTAAAACACTGCTTGGCCCATTAGCTCTAGCTGCTTATTGGCTAACATTCACAACTTGATTTAACTCATTTCTCTTAATCTGTGTATTGCCATGTGGCTGTCTGTGGCTTGTTGGGTAAAATTCCAGCATCTGTCTCTAGTGGGACTACATGGCTTCTCCTGGCTCTGTCTTTTTTCTCTCAGTTTAGTTTTCCCCACCTACCTAAGTTCTGCCCTATTGGCCAAGGCAGTTTCTTAATTCACCAGTAGTATTCACAGCATACAGGGGGGAATACCTCATCAAAGTTATAGAAATTATTCCTCTTCTAATGAACATATAGGTCAGAAAACACATGTGATAATGGGAACAGATGAGGCCATGATCTTCATAGATGATTTCTTTTGCCAGTATTGCTTCATTTCTACCATCATTTCATTTATTGTTTTGCCAATATTTCCCCAAGGGGCTTTGACTATCTATTTAAGCACAGTTCAATGCTAATTCTCCATCAATGGATATCCTATATTATTTCATAAATGTAACCTACATGATTACCAAGCATAAATTTAAATCAAGACATGAAAATATTAATGAATAATGTCTCTAAATTACTTACTTTACTTTCATCATTATCTTATTTTAATTGTTATTTCTAAATTGAAAGAATATAACATAAATAATAGATAATATTTTACAGTCATCTCTTTACATATTAAAGAAACACAAAACAAAAAAGAAGGATTTAATATTTACTTCAAAACAAAGGAAACAGGTAAATACATAGCCATGCCTTCCTCACTTTCACTGGCTACAAAGTACTAACAGCTTAGAACCCAACCCCAAATAAGACAGAGGGCTGTTATGCAAAATACACAAAAAACTTAAGAAACGAGACATCAAAATACCAAATAATCCAATTAAAAATGGGGTACATATCTAAATATGGAATTTTAAACAGATGAATTTCAAATGGCTGACAGACACTTAAGAAATTGCTCAACATCCTTAGTCATCAGAGAAACGTTAATTAATTCAGCTCTAAGATACCATCTTACACCTATCAGAATGTCTAAGATCAAAAACATCAATGACAGCTTATTCTGTAGAGGATGTAGAGTAAGGGGAACATTCCTCCATTGCTGGTGGGAGTAAAAACTTGTTCAATCACTTTGGAAATTAGTATGGTAGTTTCTCAGAAAACTGGAAATCAATCTATCTCAAGACACAGCAGTACCAAAGGATACACACTCATACCACAAGGATATTTGCTCTACTAATAATAATACTCCAAGCAGCATTATTTGTAATAGGCAAACCTGGATGCCTCTCAACCAAAGGGATGACCAAAAGGAGCTGATATTGTGTTCCCAACCACTATGACCAACATGACCAATTTGTAGAGATGATAATTTTATAAACTTATATCTGATCATTTTTCCTGCTAATCTATTGTGTCTAACCATGTAGAGTAACTTGCTTCATTTTCTTTTTAAAAAAAAATCTGTGTTGTAAGATAATAAAATGACAAGAGAATAGAAGATGTTCCAGTTACAATCAACATTAATTCTCTAATGCTTAATACAGTTGAGATAATGAATGCAGTCATTAGGCATGTTCAATATGAAAGTCATCAAGTTTGGAAAAGCAGATGCAAGAACTTAAGCTTGTCAAATGTGCAGTTAAATGTAGATTACAGAATAAAATTAAAACAGAAGTATAAAAGCCTGTATATACCTTAAAAGATCCTAAGATGGAAGGTATAATTAAAGAAATTATAGTATTTTTCATCTCTTTAGTAAAGAATGCTCTTTGTATAACATGTAAATATATTTCTGACATTTTCTATTTAAACTTCAAGGTATTATTGTTGTATAGAATGTGACAAGCATTAAATTATTGAAGAATTTTTTGTAAGTTGAATATATCAACTGTAGAAATAAAGGAAATTAAGAGCTTTATTCAACATATAATGAGTCAAATCCTTATCTTTTTGATCCCTCAAACTGTTTGCCCATTACACCATTATGCCTTCCGTACTAACAAGAAACAAGCATTATCCAAATGGATAATTTAAAATTATGCCCAATTTCAAAATTAGTTGTTGAAATTAGTAGTAAATACAAAAAGAATCTTATACATTATCTTCTTTTGTGACTAAAAGGTTTAAATAATTATCTAAACAATAATGACTATGCCTTTGTCCTGTCCATTTGATCCTTCAGTAGCAAATATTGGATTTTCTCCAAAATGAAGGTGCACTGGGAATGTGATGCATGGTGAAGTCTTCATTTTCTTCTGTTTTATTCACTTCAGTTCCCTGTTTTCAGGGACAAGAGCATCTGCTGCCAATTAGGCTCATCATCACCTTTCTACAGATCCCCTGCTGGTGTCCTCATTCTTGTTAGTGAATCAGCAGGGGCATGTGTTTGGAATGGAATTTTAACCTCTGCCCTACCAGGGTCAAAATAGAACCTATTCTTTCCAGTGCAGTGATCTGCAAACCATGTCTACTGACACATGAAACCTCACTTCTGATGCTATGGTAACCAGGGAATGAAGACTTCATTAAGACCACAGAATAGTAGTTAGAACTTCTAAACATTTTCATGGCTGATTTCCAAATTTTGCCAAGACAATATCCTGCTGTCCACAAACTGAAAACAATGACACATTGCTGAAGGCCAAACCTTGTGTAATTTATTGTGTAAATCAACAGATTTTTCAGGCTATACCTGGCTCTGAAAGACCCCATTTACCAAGCAGCTTCTAACTGCATTTTGAGGACATAGGGTGGCTGTGCACCTGGGTGGACATGCAAATGGTACCCTCTGTCTGGTACCAATTGACCAGCACAGACTGATAATGAGTTATTGCTGGAAGTAACCTTGTACTTTTTGTGACTTTTTCTTTTGTCCCTATAAAAACTTGATGAAACCATGATCGTGTTTTAATGCAGAATTGGGGGTACTCTAAATCCATCGTCTGTCCCACAGTCATTCATATGTGGCTCCAGAATAAAATAATATATATTTTATCATTTGAAATAAAGTCATTGGAAAATAGTATTTCCTCAGGATGCACTGCTTCAGACAGAGACGAAAAAAGACGTTTAAGTTACATTTTTCATGAATATTTGAGAAATAATAATTTTTTAGAATTTGTATTTTAGTTCTTTGATATATATGTATTTTATTGAATAGTTTTCAAGGTTTCATGATATAAAAGTTTTCCCAATCTCTCAATGATAACTATATTTATATACTTCTTCATAAGTATTATGTATATTTTCAAAAGGATTTTGTTATTGGTTTTTAAGACAAGTTTCTCTGTGTAACAGTCTTGGCTGTACTTGGACTTTCTTTGTAGGCCAGTCTGACCTCAAACTCACAGAGAACTGTCTGCCTTTGCATCCTGATTGCTGTCCAAATGGATTTTAAAAGGTTCATATAACTTATTTCATTTTGATTTATATCATCTAAACTCTGCATATTCTGATATATTTGAATTTTACATATAGACATAATATCCTGACTAAATGTTATGTAATAATATTGGTGTACTTTATAATTATCAAATTTTTAAATGTCATAGTTTTATTTCTTAAATTACCCTTAACTGCAGAATTCTCTCTTTCCTAGTCATAATGGCACAAGCTTGGTAGGACTTTTAAGAAGGTATATTCACAAAATGGTCTTTTAAAGAGACTCAATGTCTGCAAATTTTCATACTGAATTTGTTCATCTACATACAATAATTCAGTATAGTATGTTAATGGAAAAAGCTACATAAAGATTTGAAAATAGTTAAATTTAAAAAATTGATGTTATTTATGGCTTTTAGAATATTTTGTTCATGTGTTTTTATGTGAGAGGATGATTAGGACAATTCCAACTCCCTTGCCATGGTTCTTAACTACCCCAGAAGAATAGTAGTACCACTTCTCAATCTTGGGATAAAGCAACAAGTGAATAAGTTCCTGGATACAGTGACTGGTTTGCCTGTTAGATCCATTGAATTCCCATTTAACTTCAGAAGAAAAGAGAAAAGTTCATGCTGCAAAACATCATGTTTTAAAATTAACAAAATGTATCCCTCAGAAGATAATCACTGCCAAAAAAAAGTCTTCATAAATCTATATTAGCTATATGAAAGAATTGCTACTAAGAAAATGGATAATATAGTGACTAAAATAAATATAAATATAAAATGAATGAAATTCATAAAAAATAGTAAAATAAAAATATACTGATAGACCCATAAGTATCCTCTTTTATAAAAATTAAATATCCCAGTTTTGCAATGATAAGTTCTTAATGATTTAAGGCAGTTTAAAAGCCCTGGCTTTGAATATTAACATACACACTAAGTGATTGTCTAAATATCTGAGAAAAAAACAACACTTATTTTGGAAAATGTTTTCTTCCATTTGGTTAGATCTATTGCTTACATTTCTGTAGATTTGTAGCACAGAAATATGCTTTTAAATCTACCTCTCTGGTTGAATGATTGGTCTCTTAAACAATTCACAGAATTGATAGGCCAAAGCTAAAAATTTCATCCATAAGTTGATTGACATGTCCTATATGTTCTCTCTGATATTTGAGAAAACTCATCTAAAAAGATATGATGAATTTTCATTACTCTCGGCCCAAACTACATGCCTGTATTATTACATCTGGTCTGTATTACTTTGCTTCCCCCATGGTTATGCCTTCACAGTTACGACACAAAGCTGTGCCTTCAGATTGCTTTTCATTTTTTTATCACCAGAAGCATCAACTTAAAATGTTTTAAATCTTTTGAAACCCTGCTGTAAAAAATATTTGTAAATTAAGTTACAATATACTTCTTTGGAAGCAGTCACATGACTGATTTATCTTGAAACTTAGTATGTAGGAAAAGTTTCTTGCAAATGAAATTAAACTCCTGTACTATATTACTTATATTTTTTTCATGTGTGTTATGCTTCTGTTTGTTTTACTTTTGGTTTTCAGGATTTGCAGATAAAATCAATACTCCAAGATTTAGACTAAGTTACTGGTTACAATGATCTTTCTTCTTTTCATAAACAGTTCTTAGCATGTCTTGGCTGACTATCCCTGTGATGACAGGATCAAAGGTATGAAGCCCCTTAATGGACTAGCCAGCATAAGCATAAGCAAACTAAATATAAAATTTCAATTTAATAGTCTTAACAATCAATGACAGTAGATTAAAAACCCATGTGTTTATAATTTGTAAAGCATATATTTATTTGCATGTGTGCACATGTGGAAGTCACAGGACAACTTGCAGAATTTAGTTATTTGCTTCCACCATATTTCTTCTGGGATGGTACTCAGGTCTTCAGACCTGATGGCAAATTCCTTTTTAAATATGTCACTAGCAAAGAATTCCCCAGGCTACCATCTATTTTATAAAACATTACAATGCTTGTAAGAACATAGAGAAAATTATTAGAAAATGTGTAATTATAGCTTAATCTTTATAAAAAATCAGTATTAATCATTACATTGCAACACTACCAACATAATAAAGCACATAACATAATAGATCTCAATAAACATTGAAAACTTAAGTTTAAATTATGATTTTTTTCATACTTCTGTTAAGTAGGAATGATGAGTTTTTAATGATTGAGGGTAGCTTAACAAGCCCTAAATTTAAGTTCCAGAGTGTAAGTGTTGGATGACAAACTTAGGGAAAGAAACTGAACAAAGCTATAAAGGTTTTATGCAAATGTTGCCTATTTTTTCACATTTTCTTCACTGCAAAGCTGATCTGAAGCCGAGAACTGTTTATACTGTATAATAGGCCCTGGCTTACTCAATTGCTCACTGCATGCCCTACAACAGAGGGTTCACAATAATCATTTTGAATTATTTCCCAGACCAAGGATGTAGAAAGCCAATCCTTTCTTATAAACAAAATCAGATGCTGCTTTTATTGGACTGTGTTATACCTCTCATAACACTGAAATACTCTAAAGCCACAGGAACCAGCTACCACCCTCTGGTTCTCAATTGGGGTTGTGGTAAGTGGTGAGGCTTTTAATGGTGCCTCCTTGATTTAAATATTTTGTATAGATCCCAGTTTCCATTCGTATGTGGCATTTTTAATATACTCCATTTTGTATTTAAGAAAAGAGAGGAAACGTTATTTCAATGTGAAAACAAAATCTAAATCTGACTACACCTATTCCTCTATTCCATTCTGGATATTTGCAGTCCAGCATGAGAGGGCAGAGTAAGAGCTCAAGGGAGCTTGCTTGAAGCATCATTTAAATATTAAATTCATCCGTGCAAATGCAGCACAAGGACAGTAGAAGAAATACTTTTAGAAAGATCCTCTCTTTCCTCCTAAGTATTCTCTCATCATATTTTATAGAGTAGTCACATCTTTGAATATTATGAAATATTAAATACAAAATAGATGTACAAGGTTTTATACATCAGTGTTCTAGGGCTACTACAATACTGTGTCACAAGCCTGGAAGTTGAAACAATAGTGATGTTGGGTGTGTGACTTGAACAGGTGAAGGCCTGGACTTGCTCCTCAGTACTGTACAAAATCTGAAGATATTTATTCCCTGATCCTTCATGTAGGTAAATCTCTACCCTCAAGGTTAGTTCTTCTTGACTCTAGAGTTGAGATGACTAGGGGTAGAATCTATTACTGGCCTCAACTTCATCTTAATAACACTAGTCTCTGCTTCCATCTTTTTGTTTCTCTGCTGTTTCTGGGGTGTTGCTGTTGATGCTGTTTGATACAAGTTCTTAACTTGTAACTTAGACTAATATAGAACACACTATGTTGTATGGACTGTCCAGGGGCTTGTAAGAGTCCTCTCTTTTGACTTCTATAGTGCTAGCATCAAGTATGTGAACCCAGCTTTGGGCTCCCCCTTCATGTGACTTTACCATTGAGTCTATGTGTACTTCAAGACTTGCTTTTCTCTCTAAACCTAAAACAGTAGTTTTCCAGAATGGTCTTCTGTCTTTTGCAAAGAGACTTGATGAGTAGTGGGGGCATGAGAACAAATATTTATATTATAGTTAGGGATCATGCTGGTTCAGTAAAAAGGTTGTAGATTCCTCTCCAAGATTCATGAATTCTCTAACCCCAGGTAGTTCACTAGATTTTCATTAACTATTAGTATTTTCTTCTAGTTGAGAATAAAACCCAAAACAATCAAAATGCAGAATTGTGGATCCCGGATCCAGTGGCAACATCTGTAAAAACTACTCCTGCTCCTGTAATTCAGGGAACATAACAGCAGTAGAAGCAGAAAGATTGAAAGATCAGAAACAAGAAAAAACTATGATATACTGCAACCACATAATGGATAAACAGTCTTGTCTACTGTAATAGAAAGCCTGTTAGTGTGTTCCTAGTACCCTACACTTATTTATTTCCTGGCCACCCAGACTCCAAAAATAACCACACAGAAACTGTATTAATTAAATCACTGCTTGGTTCCTTAGCTCTAGCTTCTTATTGGCTAACTCTTACATCTTCATTTAACCCATTTCTATTAATCTGTATATCACCACATGGTTGTGGCTTACCAGCAAGGTTTGGCATTACTGTCTCTGGGGGTGCTACATGGCTGGTCTCTGACTCTGCCTCCTTTCTCCCAGCATTCAGTTTAGTTTTCCTCACCTAGCTCTGCTTTAGCCTATCACAGGCTCAAAACAGCTTCTTTATCAACCAATGGTATTCACAGCATAGAGAGGGGATTCCCACATCAGTCTGCACTTCAAGTCTAAGTCTAAATATTGTGTCTTTCAAATCTATCTATAGTCTGAATGGAACTTCTCTTTCCTCTTTCAAGTTCAATATTGTTTTCTGCTTTATTCTTTTAGATTTGTGATTAACTAATAACACGTGTACAATGAATGAGATGTTAAATATATATTTTATATACTGGTCCATGAAGAATTTTATATACTGATATGATATTCATTATTTATTTAAATATTATTAAATATTTATTAAGTTTATCTACATATTATATAATATTCTTAGTAAAATATTTTTGTGAACATGTAAATTTGGGTGTTGTAATATTTCTCTTATCCCAGTTTCTCAAACACCTAAGACATTCAAAAAGAAATTTAGAATGTAAAAATATTTAAAGTTTATTTTAGAAAAAGAAGATTGTGGAGTATGATATGGATCTGTGTCTACTAGTAGTGTCAAATGTTATACACATAAAATATTATCAACTTAACTTTCTAAATATCAGCTGAATAAGGAGAACAGCAATAGACACTGCAAAGAGCACAGGGGAAACCTATAAGGCCCCAACCCTACACAATGAACTACAGGCAGTTATAGAATAATAACAACAGAAAAAGTAGTCTTTCCCAGGGAAGAGCATACCAATTGGTTATCCAATATCAAATGGTAAGCCTGGAAAGCACTTGTTCAAGTCACATTATACAGACTGAGCAGGTTGTATTTGAGACTATGCATATATAAAAACATATAAACATGCATAAAACAAAAATTAATTTTTAAAAAGGGCATGAATTTGGAAGAAAGATAGGGTATATAGGAAGGCTATTAAAGAGAGAAAGGAAAAAGGAAATATGTAATTATATTATAATCCATATATACATATGGATTATACAAAGGAACAAAACAATGGCACCAAATTTAGTCATTTGGTTGTATTGTTTTTAATAGCATTCTCATTGTATCTGATGAATCCCTATTCAAATGGCAATAAATCCTTAGTCTCAAGGGAACATAAATTTCAAGAAAGCATCATTAATAGTTGTTGTAGAAAATCTCTTTAAATGTGAGTACCACCCTCTCCTTTACATTCTCCTGCCTTTCTCTGGCATTTCTATAGGAATAAACTTGAAAAACTTGATTATTCCCTAAAATTTCTCTATATTTTTCTTTTTTATTCATTTATCAAAAATTACCACCTCCTCCCATTTCTCCCACACTCTCCCCCCTCCCCCTCCCCCTCCTTCTCCAGGCCTAAGAGAAGTCAGGGTACCCTGCCCTGTGGGAAGTCCAAGGTCCTCCCCCCT
>LOJH01034834.1:0-12545 GCA_001685095.1 Ellobius talpinus
GTTGATTTCAGCTCTCAGTTTGATTATTTCCTGCCATCTAGTTCTCTTGGGTGAATTTTCTTCTTTTTTTCCTCTAATGTTTTCAAATGTTCTGGGTGGGATTTTTCCAGCTTCTTTATGTAGGCATTTAATGCTCTGAACTTTCCTCTTAACACTGCTTTCATTGTGTCCCATAAATTTGGGTATGTTGTGTGATCATTTTCATTGAATTTTAGGAAGTCTTTAATTTCTCCCTTTATTTTTTCCTTAACCCATTGATGATTCAGGTGAGTGTTGTTTAATTTCCATGTGTTTGTGGGCTTTCTGGAATTAGTGTTTCTGTTTAATTCTAGTTTTAAGCCGTGATGATCTGATAAGATTCATGAGGTTATTCCAATTCTTTTGTATCTGTTGAAGTTTGTTTTGTTACCGAGTATGTGGTCAGTTTTTAAGAAGGTTCCATGATGTATGATTTAAGCTTTAGAAGTGAGAAATGCCATTCTTAAATGACAGAGCAATTGAGTCTGAGTCCCAGCTCTTTACCGATTTTGATCCCGGACAGCGGTTAATCTCTGCAAATTACAGCAGTTGAATATTGAGACTTGGATCTCATATAAGCAGTAGGTGTCAAGATGGCTTTGGGAGTGACTCCATAATTGGTGTACTTGAAGTCGTGGCTGAGAATCCTATGATAGGTTTGTGTATTTGTCTGTTTCCACTTCTTCCCAAGAGAACACAGCATATAAGGAGTAGCCTGAAAAACATAAAACAAACATGGAGAGGAGATGACAGATATCCATGAGGATGCCCAGAAATGAGTGGCATCAGAGCACCCATGGAGGGAGACCTTGGAGCAGAAGGGAGTAGACTTTGTGTGAGGGAGACTTCTGCTTCCACTGCATCAGAGAGTCAAGTACAAAGTAAGCTATATGGATAGATGCAGTTCAGTGTCAACAGAAGTCCTCTTTTGTCTTCTGGTTGAACTGGTTCTTTTGTTATCATTATTAGTTAAGTTCTCATATGTACATCTTTACATACAGAACTGTTTTATATAGTGACATTTTAATATAAGTTTATTTTGCACACTGAACATGCACTCCATGTGATGGATTTTTAAACTTCTTTGTCAACCTGAAACATCTTGGGAAGAGGGACCCTCAGTGGAATAATTGCCTCTATCAGACTGTGAGCATGTCTGTGGGTACCTTTTCTTGAGTGCTAATTGATATGGGAGGTCCCAGTCCACTGTGGGAAACACCAACCCCTAAGCTGGTTGATGTGGGATTTCCCTCTGTATGTTGTAATTACTATCAATGAATAAAAAAAACTGCTTTGGACCTATATCAGGGACTTAGCTAGGCGGGGAAAAATAAGCTGAATGCTGGGAGAAAGAAGGGAGGAGTCAGAGAGAAGCCATGGAACCAGCAGAGACAGATGCTGGGAACTTTATCCAGTAAGCCACATCCATGTGGCAATGTACAGATTAATAGAAATGGGTTAAATTAATATAAATTAGCCAATAAGAAGCTAGAGCTAATGGGCCAAGCACTGATTCAATTAATACAGTTTCTGTGTGATTATTTTGAGTCTGAGATAGCTGGGAGGCTGGGAACCAACAAGCAGCCTCCCTCCTACAGCTGGTGGGCCTGGGCTATATAAGAAAGCTGACTGTGAGCAAGCGGGAGTGTGCAGTTAGGGAAATAGCATTCTTCTGTGGTTTCTGCTTCAAGTTCCCAACCTGAGTTTCTGCCTTGGCAACCCTCAGTAATGAACTATTACCTGCAAGCTGAAATAAACCCTTTCCTTCCAAGCTGCTTTTGGCCCATGGTGCTTATTACAGCAGCAGAAAGCTGACTAGGACTACCCCATACCTTCTGACCTCCCCTTTCTACCCGTCAGTTGCCTTTGTTCCTCTAAACTAATGGTTCTCAACCTTCCTAATGCTGCAACCCTTAATACAGTTCCTCAAGTTGTGGTGATCCCCAAACATAAATTATTTCCATTGTTTCTTCATAACTGTAATTTTGCTAGTGTTATGAATCATCATGGAAATATCTGATATGTGCATGGTGATCTTAGGTGATCCTGTGAAGGGTCCTTGGTCTCCCAAAGGGAGCGTGGCCCCACATGTCGAGAACCACTGCTTTGAACAGTTTTAGGTCTTCTTTCCTATCATATAAACAGACTTGATTTTGTGAATATATGCAAAATTTAGATGTTCAAAAATGAGATTAAAACATAAAGAATTTGTTTTTCTAAGGTCAATTTTTTCTTTAATATAATTATCTCCAGTTGCATGCTTTTTCCTGAAATTCCATACCTTTGTTCAACGGAAGTCTTCTTGATGGGGCTGGGTTCGACTTGTCCTTACCTACCCAGGCTCATGTTTCTGTTTATGTCAGTCACCTTTGCAATGCTCTGCATATGCTTTCAGCTCATGCTATGGATTCTGATCCAAACAGAAAGTTTGTTTGGAAAGTAACTTAGACTCAGTTATTTGAAATCCATATCCAGAATGTATTTTTACCTATTTAGGTAACATGCAGATAATATTCAGACCAGGACAGGACCGGCACAGCTCAGGGTTGGGAATCAGGTCTATGTTGCCAAGGGAGAGAAACTATCAGAAATGTTATCAACTATGTTTCTAATACTACATGGGGGTTTTGCTAGTTCTTTCCAAAGGCAAATTCCTAGAGAGATCCTTGAGTCATCATGGGCATGGAGATGAGAGTTGAGAGTTAGTGAGTGAATGCTGGGAGCCTGAAGGTGAGATCCATCATTAGATTGTATATTTTCTCTGCCTGCTTGGGCTGATCAAGCATGTGAATAAATGTATTGTTTTCCTCGTGTTTTTGATTTCTTCGTCCTTTTTCCTTCTTGGGCAGCTCCCAGTTTCCTGAGGATCTTGTTTCTGATGCTCATTTTCATGGAGTCTCTTTGCTGGTTGTAGAGCCTATGGAACACACAAGGCCTCCCGAAGATAGCATGCTATTTTTCTTTGTCTAGGCGACATTCAGTAGCTCCCTGTTATGGTAGCAGAATGGATTCACATTACTTTAGTAAGTCTATTTCATCTCCTGTTGTTTTGGGATAAAAAAACAAAACCAAGGTGAGGAAAGAAATGAAGATAGACTATAATTTGGTGTCTATAGCATTTGAACCACCATTGTTAGGAGCAACATATCTGGTGATTGTCAATCAAACTAGGAAAAAATATTCTTATAGGTTAGAGTGTTACCTCAGAGAGATAATAGGTTACTGAAATAAAATGTACACACTAGGCCTAAACTTGAATGTCTCTGATTTAAAAGCTATTCTTTGTCCTGCATCCTTACCAATCAGTAGTGATGCCATTTTGACCTCACTAGGTTTTAGAGAAAAGCAAAATTTTAGAACATATTTTTTGATAGAGTATTTGGCCTCCATATAAATGCAAATTTTGACTCCTCTGCTGAGATTAACATGAGCACTAAATTAGCAGGAGACCCAAGTGAGTATATCCTGTTCATTAAAGGGACCCTGCATCATTCTTCCCCCAAAGGCATGGTTTTCTCAGGAGTGCTCTGGTCTGAGCTTATTTCCTTTGGGTTTCTCGTCAGCGGGCTACAATTTCATCTCTTCCCAGGGGACAATGACTCAGGCTTTCGAGGTTACAGATAAATGCATGTCAAGCTCACACACTGCAGCTTCTGCATCCCTCTTTACTGATGTGAAGGTTTAGAGGAGGCAGCAGGAAGCAAACCCCTGCAGCAGAACGTTTACATTGCTATCATGATGACAAAGAAGCAACCAAGAAGCAGCCCAGAGTCCCATTGCCTAGAGAGTTTACTCAGTGCCCAGCTACTGATGGGAACAGATGCAGATGTGGAGAAATAGGCACAACATCTAGAAACCCTAGCCAAGCTTCTCCACCCTTCCTTACAGCAGCAGGCAGGTTCCTGCAGCCCCTGAGTATTCAAGTCTACTCCATCCCTTTTCACTTATTGAAAGGCTTGTGAGTTTGCCACAGGCCTTAAGTCTCTGCTTCGATGTGGGAGAACGAGGCAGGTAGAATCAATAAGAAGCTCTGTGTTGGGCTGTACCCTGCTGGATGCAGAGTCGTTCTTAGCTGGCTGCATATTAAAATTGCTTAGGAAGTGTTACAGAGCTACCCAAGTTTAGGGCCCTCTCCAGATAGGCATCCCACTGCCTTCAGTTCATGGACTTAGGAGTTCTTAGGTTTCTTCTCTGTTCTTGCTTCAGAATTTTTCCTAATGTGGGATAGAGACCGTGCCAAGGGTGGTTCCTAAGGCCTCCTCCTTCAACTAAACTGAGGGTGAAATCGTACCTTCTTGGTGGTCTCACTGTATGGAGTGACAGAAGTGCTGCATACAAGGCAGTCACTCCAGAGTTAATGTGCCACCAACACGTCAATAACCAGCACCCGTATTAAATATTCACTGTACCATCTGTACCATCCATGGCGTCTGAAAACCTTCCAATACAAGTAATCATTGTGCTCTCCCTTTAACTATAACACACACAGAGAAGCTTCACGTGCATAGACTAGAAATGGCTGAATCCACACGGGATGCAGAGAAATGGAGGCACCATCTCTTATAGCCCCCAGCACTCCGCATCCTTACCCTCCTATTGACTTCTTCAAGTCTACTCCATCCTCCTCATTTATTGAAAGGTCTGTAAGGCTACTTAGCCAGAGCCATGCAACTGCTCACTGGCAGAGTCCCTGTGAATCCTCGGTGGATCATTTCAGACTGTTAGAACCATGCTCTCTCATGAAAAGGGGGAAGGATAATTAGCTGAGTTTTAATTTTCTAATTAATACATGTTCACTATGAGAAAAAAATTAAAACACCAAAGAAACTATAAAGTTGTCTCCTTATTTCTTATGGCTTCTCTTCCTCACTTTTCAGAGTATGTGATCTTTTGGATGTTTCTAAAATTCTTGCTATGTACATATAATGATAGCATAGACATATTTTAAAGTACACACTCTTTTCTACAAAGATAAGAGCTATATGCATTCATGCTTCCGGCTTTTCCCTTTACTAATCTTGAAAGCCATTAATATATTTGCAGGTGTATATAAATATATTTATTGTTGTTTTGTGGTCATGAGATATTGCTTTTTATTTAGCAAATCTTACTAGCAAAGGCCATAACATAGTGTACCACTGCCACATTTGAGCAACTATTGCTCCATTCCTAGGGCTGGAGTTTAAGGGCTCGACCTCTCTGTACATTCCAGGATTCCCCGTGTTGGCCACATTGTGTTATTGCCATTGTCTTCTATAGGCTTGTTGGTTTACCAGCCTTGGGGGATACTTAGAGAACTGCCCTGGGCTGAAGAGCTAGGCTGATTCCATATTAGCTTCTCGTCTTGGCCCAGCTTGTAGAGGCAGAAAATTCTGGCACCGGCTGTGGCTATTTTGTTCTGAGGACTAAATGAAGCAAATGTTCTAGCCTCAATTCCCACCAGGGAAATTAAACAGATATTTACAGGCCCAAATGGTTCATGTCTCATTCACCTCCCACAGCCCACAGTCACCCAAGCTCACTCAACTTACCAGTGACTCCAGCATTCTTAAAGGGGTACAAAATCATACTGCTTCCTATTACTAATTCTCCCTACCTCCCCTGGGGAGTTCTGACCAGTGGCGGTGTAGTAAGCATGCATCCGGATGAGTTTCTACTGAACGAAATTGGTCAGGGATTTCTTTTCCAGCTAGAAAGGGAGAGATGTCTTAACGTCATGATTGATGCTGCTGTCCTTGCCTGCTTCCCTTCCTCAGCTTCACGGTGGGTAATTACCCACCTGATCTTGGGCACATCCTTCTGTTCGGCTCATGTCAGCTATTGATCATTTATCTGAGAATTGCGTGCTCCAGGGAAAGTGAGAACAACTTCCTTGAGTTAATTTTTTGAGCCCACTGTGGTCATGAATAAATATCCTTCACTTAAGGAAATTTACATCAGCAACTGCTCAGCTGTGGGGATTTGTTTTCCGCCCTGCCCCTCTGAAAATTGCTTTTCTAACCTCTCAGGAAATAGTAGTTTAAATTGACATGCTCCATTTTCAGCACTGCCTTTGACTTATTGCATCCTGTTTGTGAGGTAGTGTAGAACGCTCATGGGCACACACTGGTGCTCTGGTTAGAAGAAGGGGCTTCCACCTGTGGGCTAGCGGGAGCACACACTTTATCTCATACGTTACAACTCCGGAAAATAGTTCGCATAACTGGAGGGCGCAAGCCCGTGCTGATTTTTTGAGCAAATGTGGTTGAGAATAAATAAAACATCTAATAAGCAATTTTAGTAATAGCTCATGTTTACTGAAGCTTCCCAAATGTGAAATTTTATGAGCACTGAGTAAAGTATTAAAATGCTTCTTAAAATCTTAAATTGCTTCTGAATTGTGTAGTCTAGTAAGAGATGTTACTTGGAGGAGAAAGTCCCCTTTTGCATCTGAAAATCCTAGCAAGTGTGTGCATTTTTCTGCCTGTTTCATGTCAGGTGATCTCGATTTTGGCATTAGTAAGATCTGTTCATTTTCAAGCATTTCTATATTAATTTTCAGTACTAACATTTCCTTAAGGTTTGAAAGCAATATTTTCTGATAGAAGATTTGCTTCTGTTTAGAAACATTCTATTTCACCATCATTTAACAAGCTATCCGGAAGCTTTCCTGTGCAGCGCTGTTCGGATCAGTACACGCTGGCAGGGTGGCCAGACCAGGTCACATTTAACCTTGAGAACTGTGGACTCTGGTACAGTACTGTGTTCCAAGTTATGCTCCTGAAATTTCCAGCAAGATATCTACTCTGTTGCTCATTCAAGCTTATGTTCAGTACTTGAATCGCACCAACCTGCTCGAGGGGTCAGTTTTCAGTCCCTTCTGCTTTAACTTAGTCTTTTCAAGATCACAGTCAGAGTTTATTAAGGGCCTCTGCTGCAGGAAGAGTGAGATTGACCCGCACTGTAGGATCTATGTGAACACTATCATGAAGCACGGTTTGGCAGCTGAGGGGCTGCCCGGGTTAGGACACAGATGCAGCAGCAGATGTCCTTTGGTCTCCCTTGACCTCTTTGCTAACCTATTGAGTTCAAACTTGCCAGTCTCCAAATGTCAAGGATAGATTCAAGGCCCAGCTCCTCTGCAGTCTTACCAAAGCAGTTGTGAACAAGAGGGGAATGGGAGGGCAGACATTTACCTGCTCTTCAGTGCTCCGAGGAAGATGCGGAGATATGCTGGCCGTAAGTTCATATAGACACCATGCTTTTTAGGACATGAGTTTTGGAGAGAACAGAGAAAACATTCCTGGCATTAGCTTGAATTTTCATCTGATCTAGACTTATGGGTGAGGTAGGAAATGCTACGCCGTCTAAGTTAGCTCTTAAGCCCATTTTTAAGTGGCTATACAATGAGCACTCCCATGAGTTGGCATATAAAAAGCAAGAGTAGAATTTCGCATAACTTTGGCTAAAAACAAAATGAAACAAAAAACCCTTGATATCCCAGGAATTCAGATGATGACCACAGACTTTTGGTCAATAATGCGTGAAAACCATTTGGAAAAGATGGGTGGTGAAGCTTCTGATTTATCATCAGAAAGGATTTGAGTCTGTAAGATGGAAAGCAAAAGGAAGAATGCACAAGTACTGAACTCCATTTGATAAAAGTTATTTTCTGTTATAGTGTGGGTTCTTGGTTTTGATACCACCACATATATAATCAAATAATTGATCAAACGGGTGATGGGTGGTGACTGGTCAGAACTGTTGTAGCTTGTTTCAGGGACTCCAGCTGCTCTCAAGCCGGTGGCAACTCTGCGCTCCCCCATGGGGTGCTATTTTGCAAGCAGAATAAGAGTTGGGTTCATGGAGCTTTCCACCAACTTTTTGTAAAGGCACATGGCATATTGTCTTATCCACTAACCAAGAGATGTGGCGTGACAGCAACACAAACAATACTCAAAGCTGAGCAGTTAGGTCAAGTGAAACTGCCACTCATGAGCTCATGCCTCAGTTTCTTCATCTTTAAAATGAATAGTGTAAGCTGGGGATGGTGTTTATCTGTAATCCTAGCCCACTGAAATTACAAAGGAAGGTCTGAGAGACCAGGAGGGATGTAGTAGCTTTGACTTTCATGCAGGGATTACCTGAGCAGGTGATGAGTGGGGCTGAGTCTATGGAACCTGGGAGACCAGGCATTGTGTAGCAGTGTTGGTTTCCATGCAGTGGATACCTGAGCAGGTGATGCACAGAGCTGAGCCTGTGGAACCAAGCCTGCAGAATAGCGGCCTGTGTTCTGAATATCCTGAGCATGTGGAGTGTCAGGTGAGTCAAGCTGTGAGTCACTAGTGCATCAGCCCATGAAAGAGGCCAGCAGGCTGTCCCTAGCAAGACTGGAGCGGTAGGCATGTCCCTGCTTACTCAGTCTCACGAAAGGACACTATGCCCATTTTCCTCCATTTTGAAGTGAGAATGCTGACTCTGTGCTCTGCCACTGTATACTAGAACAATGTGAATTGGAATTGGAAGTTTACAGAGGTCTTGGGTCTTGGAACTTTGAACTTTGACTTTTGGATAAGGCTGGGAAGGTTAAGACTAAAGGAATCTTCAAGTTGAACTGTACTTACTTCAGATTATAACACAGGCCTGGATAGAATATTATGATTGAAAACAGTGCATCTAAACAAGAGACACAGGATGGCTAGTTCTTTGAGGTGATTTAAAATCACCTGGGAAATTGATGATGCACATTCCTGGGCCTCTCACTGAGGATTTTTCAGGAGAGAATTAGCTGAAGGGCCACCATTACAAAAAAAAACCCTCTGCTAGGCCATGATCTTCACACTGACATGACTAAAACCCTTCCCCTTTATGTAGTCTACTTCAGGTATTCGCTCAGAGTAATGGGAAAAATAACTATCCCATTGCTCTTGAAATGAGTGAAGAATGTCCTATCCTTGTGATGGTGTGAAGAATGTCCTTTCCTTGAAATGATGTGAAGAATGTCCCATCCTTGAGATGGTGTTAAGAATGTCCCATTCTTAAAATGGTGTGAAGAATTCCCCATCCTTGAAATGGTATGAAGAATGTCCCATCCTTGAGATGGTGTGAGGAATGTCCCATCCTTGAGATAATGTAAGGAATTTATTTCCGTGTTCCTCTTCCAACCTGGGAAACACCCTGGACAGACTCAGCAGAGAACCATCTCACAGCATGCCCCAGTGTTGTTGCTCAAAATTATGGAAGCCATCATGACGATGAAACTCTTTGAAACTATTAAACCAAAAAAAGTATGAGAGAAACATGGCTAGTAAAGTTAATGTGGCATTCTGGGTAAAATCATGAAGCAGAAAAGATGCATTAGGGTAGAACTAAGGAAATATGATTAAAATGTGGGTCTATGTCTATTAACATTATGCTGTGTTAATGGTAAGTCATTAATTACAGTAAATGCACTCTGCTAAGTAAAATTTTAATAGAAGAAATTGTAAGTAGGTTAGAATATGGATACACTAACTTCTCTCTCTCTCTATATATATATATTTTCTAAACAATTTTTGAAAGCATAAATCTTTTCTTAATTTGCAATTTTTGGCTTAAAACATTATTATATCATTTCTTTCCTCCCTGACCCTCCTATTCCCCATACTCTCTAAAATTTATGGTCCTTTTTTCTTCAACTGCTATTGTTATATGTAATATATAAATACAACCCATTGAGTCTGTTTAGTGTTAATCGTATGTATATGTTTTCAGGACTGACTATTTAGCATTGGATACCAATTAAGGGGCTCATTTCTAGAAGACTAATTCTCCTCTTAGCAGTATATTATTGCCTGTAGCTCTGTTGTCTAGTGGTGAGGCCTCATGCAATTTCCCCCTTCCACATTTGTGTGCCTACTGATGTTGTCATTGTTCAGGTCATATTTAGGCAGGCAAATTGTTGGGATTTAATGAGTGAGCATCTATCTCTGTCATTTTTAGAAGACAATCTGACAGCTGGCTTCCTGGGCTTCTGGCTCTCACAATCTTTCCACCCCTTTTCATGATGTCCTCTATGCCTTAGGTGTGAGGGTTGTGAAAACACAACATTTTACTATATTCAATATTTTACTTTATCTTAACATTTTGCATATTTAATTTTTTAAGTTCTAATATTTAAAGGGAAGCAGATCTTTTCTTCATTCCTGTTCATTTTTGCCCTGTTTTGGGGTGTCAGCATCTAAGGAATTATTAAGGAAACCAGACAGGGAGGACATGCTATTCAGTTACAAATTCTAGAAAGCAAATTGTCCTTTCTCATCACGTTTCATTGGATGGGCTGAGTCACATGACCACACCTGACTATAAGGGCCTGGGAGTATAATTCCTCATTTTCCCAGAAGGAGAGTGACACATAACAAACACTAATAACCATAAGATGCTTCTGGATTTCCCAGGATAAGACTTCAGCTCCTACTTGCTATAAACAGACTTCACCTACCGGTTCTCAATTCACCGCTCCCTGATCTGTGGGGTATAGGATGGAAGACATGGAATCTGTCCTAAAGGAACCTACATTTTCATTGGGAAAATAACCTAACCATCAGGAATATCCCAAGGCAGTTTAAAACCCTGCATCAAATGATGAGTATCTGTAATTCATGCACTGAATTCTCAGAGGGGAGACATCTCCATGAGGCTGGGCAGGTGTGGTTTCTTAGTAGGCAACCTTCACAAAAGAACAGAGAGAAGGAAATGGTTTGAGAAACTGCCACTGGCAACCCGAGATTGAAGAGCCTTTGCAGAAGTGGAACTGAATATACTTTATCTACATTTGGACCATGTCTGGCCCAGAGGAGGTGTTCGCAGATAACTATACTGATGTAATAACATTTGGAGACAAAGGTTATCCCATGGTAACAGGCAGGTTGAGCTGTACTATTCCAAATGCTAGGATGGGGCAGTTAGCTCATATATAGTAATAAATAGGACACTGGTTTTCCAGTCACACAAGGGAAGATTAACCTTGATTGAATCTTTGCAGACAGGACAGCCTCTTAAGCTTCAGGTCACGACCCAAATAGGAGTGTGCATTACTGAATGTAGGAGGTCACAAAAAAATAACGAACAACAGAAAAATGTCTCTGAGCATGGAATAGTAAAAATTAATTAAAAACAAAATGCTTAATGAATATGAAGGGTCTTTGGCAGCAGTTGCACACTTCGCACCAAGCCTTGGATCTGAGCACAAAGTGCACTCACTTTGTGTGGTGCATTGGTGCATGTTATCACGCCCCATGAAGCCAATGAACGCCATCAGAAACAGCATGGCTCAGGTTCTAGACTCCTGCATGGTATGAATTGTAAAGCTTTTATTGTATATACAATGTTTTCAGTCTCATAGAAGTTAATGATTTAATTGCGGAAATAGAGTCCTAAGTTTGTCCTACCATCATTCTTCTACATGTATCAGATTTGTATATAATTAGATAGTATTATGCTAGAATGTTTGATTTTTTAAAATATCACTGTTAGAGTTGCTGACTTGAGTGTCACAATAAAATAAACCCCCATGTGGATTTTGATTTGGTATTCGAGAAGAATTTTCAATCATTTCTGAAATGGCCCGATCATGCTTCTACCATTTTGTACTACATATTTATGCAAAGCGGTGCTCTCAACGCTGATGATTATAAAACCAAAACATTGATCAACTCTGAAAGATGTTGATGATGTCTTGGATCATATGATATCAAATATGTATTTGATACCAGAATTTAATTATTTATGTAAAACTAACAAGCCCATCCAGTTCATTAGTATGTAAAGTCTCTTCAGCTTTCAAAATGGGTGAGATTGTATAAAGAAAGAAGATTCTTTTAAAATCAAATTCTTTATTATTAACTACCACTTAAATGTTTGATTTCTATACCTGTTTTATGTTTAATATGTCTGGGCCATGCAAACCTTTCTGGGGTGAAAATGTGTTGTACCTATCCTATTCTATTTGTTCCTAGAAGGAAGTTTTGCCTCTACCTTTTCCTAGGGCCTCAGCGATGAACTCCTTTTATCCGATGTGCAGTTTCTCAAAGTAAGGTTTGCAGAAGAGGGTATTTGGTGACACTACTTCAAGTAGAAGGAGAAGAAAATAGAAACCTTGGTAGGTAGAATATGAGCCTCAGGAAATAGCCATGTCTGAGTCCTTGTAACCTGGGAATATACAGTGAAGAGCAGACCGCAGAGGATCTCAGGCTTGCCCATCAGCTGGGTTTTAGATGACGCTATCCCGATGGCTCCAATGAACTCACAAAACTCCTTTACAGTGAAAGAGGAAAGCAGGGGAGACGTGAGCGGAGCAGGTAAAGCAACAGGGGACTCCTGGGCAGTAAGGATGGAACTAAGAAGTGGTTTAACAAGGCTTTTGCTCTTTAGTTGCATCAGGGAGCAGCAATCAATAGCCACAAATGCTGAAGTTTAAATCCCAACTGTGTTAAAGATCATACTGATGAGTTGAGCGAAGAAGAGAAATGGCTCCTGAGGCTCAACTTTCTCTCTCTCTCTCTCTCTCT
>LOJH01034835.1:0-12326 GCA_001685095.1 Ellobius talpinus
AGGAGCCCCTGCAGAATGAGCAGGAAGTTTAGCTGATGAGGGATGTCTGACCTCTGTTTCCAAGGGTCAGGAATGCATTCACCCCTTCAATGGATCTTCTGGTAGAGCTCTGATGCCTCTTTTATCAACTTAGTTTTCTAAGATATATCTGAAAATGGGTTTTGTTGTGATTTTGAGACAGGATCTCACTGTGTAACCCTAACTGGCCTATAAGTCACTATGTAGACCAGGCTTGCCTTGAACTCACAGAAATCTGCCCTCCAAAGGTGTGCACCATCACCCCTGGCCAGGAAGTCTTAAGCTGTAGAAAACAATATAAAAATCAAATGCTCCCTTTGAAAATATTGCTCCCTTTGAAACCCTCCTACTCCCAAGAGATCTTTCTCATTTTTTCTTTTTTTTAAGTTTTTTTTGGTTTTTTATGTATATAGTGTTCTGACTGTGCAGGCCAGAAGAGGGCACCGGATCTCATTACAGATGGTTGTGAGCCACCATGTGGTTGCCTGGAAGTGAACTCAGGACCTTTGGAAGAGCAGCCAGTGCTCGAGCCATCTCTCCAGCTCTTCTCATTTTTTCTTACTAAACCTATGTTCATGCTTAAAAAGGGAGGGAGGAATTCTTGGATTACAATTTAGTACTTTTACAGATTTATTGTTCCTTAAGCATTTTTTTTTTACTCCAGCACAGCTCCAATTAATCATTGTAGAATTTGGAGAGCTGAGGATATAGATCTGTGGATAGATAGGGTTTTTCCCTAGCTTGCACAGGCCTGGGGGGTTGGATACCCAGCACTGTATAAAACCTGTTGTTTTTATACACACACCTGTAATTCTAGCCCTCGGCAAATGGAGGCATAGGATCAGAAACTGAAAGATGCCCTTGGCTCTACAGTGAGTTCAAAGCAAGTCTGAGTTACACACACAGATGATACGTAGTATATAAAGGTAAAGCTGTCTCTGATTGGGGAAAAGATGGTACAAGCCGAGCAGGAATACTCTGAAAAGGAAGAATGACAAAGAGATTAATGTAATCATATATATGCGTATTGTAAACCTGCACTTAACTGACATAGTATTTTGTTTGTTGTTTGTATTTTGAGACAGGGTTTTTCTGTTTATCTTTGGAGCCTGTTCTAGAACTTGCTCTGTAGACCTGGCTGGCCTCAAACTCCAGAGATCTCTCTGCCTCTGCCTCTGCCTCTGCCTCCAGAGTGCTGGGATTAATGATATGCACCACCACTGCCTGACTCTGATATAATATTTTACTGGTGCAAAAATATAGGCTTATTAGAATCTGATAAGCAAACCTTTGTAACACAGTGTGTGGTAAAATAGTGTTTTAACCTTTTAAAAAAATTTTTTTGGATTGTTAAATAGGTATTTGTTCAACCATCTACATTTTGTGGCTCGTTTTGGTTTTTGTTTGTATGGTTTTTTTGAGGTGAAGTGTTTTGAGGTTTTTGTTGTTGTTGTTTTTGAGACAGGGCTGTCCTGGAACTCACTCTGTAGGCTAGTCTTGCCTCGAAGTCACAGAGATCTGCCTGAGTGTTGGGATTTAAAGGCGTGCTTCATGAACACCCAGCTTGTTTGTGTTTTTTTAATGGTAGGGACGAGGAATGTAGTTAGTTCATTGGTAGAGTGCCTGCTGTGTGGAAGAGAACCCTCTTACTAATGTTAATTCACAGACACAATGCTGGATTTGAAGAACTGAAGACACTAACATGGATGGGTTTTTTTGTTCATTTGTTTTGTTGTTGCCGTTGCTTTTAGTGTTTTTTATGTGATTATTTCCTGCTACTTTAATTTGACCTTTGAAATAGGGTTTTTTTATTTATTTATTTTAAAGAATAACTTCTTGAGAAGGAAGCGTATATAGTGAATGTTAGCCAAATTGCCTTTTTGGTGTGAATTTTTTGAGACAAGGTCTTGCTATGTAATCCAAGCTAGCTTTGAACTTGTGAGGCTCCTGGATCAGCTTCAAACCATAGTGATTTTAAGCCTATGTTACCATGGCTGCCTGTAAATTGTCATTATTACAGATAGAAATCCCCTTTTCTCCTTACACAATGCACCAGCAGGTAGTGTGACATCAGACCACTCTGAATACTTGATATCAGCTTAGACTGCAGCAATTATTGCTGCTTCTAAGTTGTACTTTTGATTGCTTTTATATTGTTGAATGCTTTTGATTGTTTTTGTTTTTGTGGTACTTAGAGTTGAACCCAGGATCTCCCTGCTAGCCTTGTGCTCCTATACTAAGCCATACTCCTAGTCCTGTTGAATGGTACTGAATTTCTTTAGCTTGTCTTTTATTTTGAGACATTGCCTGCCAGTGTGTGAATTAAATTTATTATTTCCCAACTAGACTCTAGAGTAGAAAGAAAACAAATATGTGTAAATAGAAGGTGTCTTTAAAAACGCATGAATGATGACTAATTCCCTGTTAGGTAAATATAAATGGAGGAGTTTGAAAGAAAAGCATGAAATATTGCAGAAGATATCGGTTATATGATATTCTTTAAATATATATGAAACTATAAGTAGTCTTGAATAAAAATATGTCTTTTGGTGGGAAAAAGCAGTGGGCTAGAAGGAAACATAGTAAGCACTGAAAAAGGTTTTGGTGCTAAGGATATAGCTCAGTTCTTGTTGGTAAAAATGAGACTCAAGGGGGCTGGGGAGATGGCTCAGTGGTTAGGACCACTGACTGATCTTCTTGAGGACCTGGGTTCAGTTCCCAGTACCCATATGACAGCTCACAACTGTCTATAACTCTAAGATCTGACAATCTCACATAAATATACATGCAGTCAAAACATCAATGCATGTAAAATAAAAATAAATAAATTATAAAAAATGAGGCTTAAGTACAAGAACTGAGAGAGAGAGAGAATGTTAGGTTTTAGTTGAATAGATTTTTTAGTATCAAAAAGTCCATGACAGACTGATACCTTAGTCTACTTTGCATACACCTTGGTTTTCTTTTCTTTTAGGTTGAAGAACAGTCAGATTGTAAGATCCTAGATGGACACTTTGTTTCTCCCATGGCCCACTATGTGCCTGGTATCATGCCAATAGAGTCTGTTATTGCAAGGTAAGCATCTCTTCAGCAAGGGAGATTAGTGAGTTCATTCCAGCAGCATGTGTCCAAAGGTGCTGAGTACACGTAAGTACTGCTGTGCTCACGGAGTGTGCACGATGCCCTAAATGTCCACACTGGGAGATTAATTACCCTGTCATGCATAGTACTGACATGGAATTGAGGTTGTACTTTATGAAGCTTAAGAAGTCAACACCGTTTTCATAGAAATCCAGACATGCAACATAGTCACATAGAAATATTTCCAAAGGATGTTAATCATGTGCCAGCTCTGCTCATTTCAGATTTTCACTTTGAGGGGTAGTGACATAGCTTGGAGGGTAAATTCACCTCACCGGTTCCCAGGACCCAAACGGTATAAGGAGAGAATTCCTACAAGTTGTCCTCTGATTTCCACATGTGTGCCCATACACATATACACACACAATTAATAAAATTTCATTTTTAAATGCCTTTGATGATGTGGCTGTAGAGGTGGCTTAGCAGTTAAGAGCAATGGCTGTTCTTTCAGAAGAACTAGGTTCATTTCCCAGCACCCACATGGCAGCTCACAACCATATGTAACTCCGGCTCTGGAGGATCCAATGCTGTTTTCTGGTCTCTATAGGCATTGCATGAACATAGTGTAAGACCTTAGGGCAGGCCAAATACTCATGCACATAAAGTGAATTTTTTTTTAAATTTCTGTGATTCTGAGCTGGAGAGGTGGTTGAAAGGTTAAGAGCACTGGCTGCTCTTTCACAGAGCCCAGACTTAATTTCTAGCACCAACATGGCTACTGGAAACTAGGAGTAACTAACACTGAAGTAACTCCCAAATGATCTGTGCCCTCTGCTGGCCTTCGTAGTACTGTATGCATTTGATGCTCAGACATAATATATATTCAGGTAAGTACATGCTCATACATATAAAATAAAAATCTCAAGTCAGATGTGATGGTATCTGCCTTTAATCCCAGCACTCAGGAGACAGATCCAGGTAGATCTCTTTGAGTTCTAGGCCATACTGGTCTGCATAGTGAGTTCCAGTTCCAAAAGGGCTACATAATGAGACCCTGTCTAAAAAAATAAGTAAATAAATAAATTTAATTAATTAATTAATTAAATCTCAAAAAATATTTTCTGTGATTGCTTATGCACTCTGAGGTTACTGGAGTACATAAGCCACCCCTGGCTTTTACATGGTGCTGGAGTCCAAACTCAGATCTTCCCCCTGAGGCATTTCCCAGTCTCCCCCTGCTCTCCTCCTACCCTTTGTTTGTTTGAGACAGAGTCTCGGGCTAGAGAGATAGCAGTTAAGAGCACTGGCTGCTCTTCTGGAGGACCCAGGTTCATTTCCCAGCATCTGCATGACAGCTAACAACTGTCTGTAACTCCAGTCCCAGGGATTGCCATACCTTGACACCAATGCACATAAAATAAATTTAAATTGATTATTAAGAAAGAGAGTGAGAGAGAGTTGCTATGTAACCCTGACTGTCCTGGAACTCATCAAGTAGACCAGACTGGACTCAAACTCACAGAGATCTATCTATTGTTAATAGATTAATTTCTGCCTCTGATGGATGGCAAACATCTTTAATCCCAGGAGGCAGAAGCAGGTCAATCTCTGTGAGTTCAAGGCTACCCTGGCCTACATGGATAGCCCAGGCCAGCTGATCTTCACAGTGAAACAAACTGTCTCAAAACAAAAAAGATTTTGCTTGCCGTAGCAGTGAGGAGGGTTCTTTCTGCAGTGGAACCATGCTTAAGCCATGTAATTAAGTTTCAATACATTTATAGCTCAGTAAATTAACCTATAAAGTGGTCTAAGCCTTTAAACCCAGCACTAGGGAGGCAGAGGCAGGCAGATCTCTGAGTTCATGGCCAGCCTAGTCTATAGAGCAAGTTCCAGGACAGCCAGGTCTACACAGTAAAACTCCTGTCTCAAAAAAACCAAAACAACAATAACAAAAAAATCAAAGTAGAAACCAATATAACTTTAACTATTGTAGTTAATATTATTTCTTTCCTCTAAAATATTATTATTGTAAATTTTATGCATTTTTATTTCATTTTATGTGTGGCAGTGTTTCACTAATGTGTGTGTCTGTGTCATGTGTTTTGCCTGGTACCCAGGAGGTGAAAAGGGGATGTGAGATCCTGGGCCTGGAATTGTCGATGGTTGTGTCTCACCTTGTGGATACTTGGAAGTGAGCTTGGGTTCTTTAGGGCTCTTAACTGCTGAACTGTCTTCCCAGACCTGGGTTTTTGGTTTTGGTTTTGGTTTTGGTTTTTTCTTTTATTAACCTCAAAATAAAATGCAAGCAGTGTTGTATAGAGCAAAGAACAAGGACTTTGGCATTAAACAGTTTGAACTGAACCCTGGCTCCGCTACTTATTAATCCAGTGACTTTTAGGGCCAGATTCTTCACTGAACAATGTATTATAAAATAGAGATGACAATACTTCATCTCTTGTGGTTGTTAGAAGAGTTAAGTGATAGAGGGATGAAAATCTTATTCAGTGCCTACGAAAAGCACTAAATAAACACACAGTTTTTTAGACTATGTATTAACAATACATGGTAAAGGAATTGCTGGTTCTGCATACTGTAATTATGCTCCTTGGGTCTGTGTGCTGTTGTAACTTCTCAGCCTTCTCCAGAAAACTGTATAGGTTATCATGACTGGAGGGAGGAAGGGGAGACTCAGTTTGAGAAATAATATAATTTCAACATTATTAAGAGTTAAATAAATTATTTATTTTGATGAAAACAATAATAGGGAAACTACTTACTTTTAACAATGCTATAGCATTTATTTTTTATGTTTTTAAAGAGTGTTTGAGAAACAGTCAATATTTAGCCCAGGCTAGCCTCAAAATTGTCAGGCTTCTTGCCTCAGGTTCCTAGGTACTGGTTGGCAGTGCATTAATCTTTAAGCATCATTTATTTTGATGAATAGAAATTCCCACTGATGCGCACTGACATCTGGTTTCCTGTTCTTTACCCATCTGTTTGGGCAGGGTGTTTGTAACTTACATCATTGCACTAAGGTATAACAAAATACAAATAAGAGAAAGTCAAAGTATTAATAATTCCAACACAAAGAGATCATTGCTATTTTACATATATCATCACCTTTTTTTCTTTGCTATTCATATACAAAGCTACTTATTTTCTTTTTGGCCTAACCAATCAGTGAATAGATAGTCTGTTATCATGTTAATAGCTGATTGGTATTCCCTGCCATGGCACTACCATAATTTCCTAATTCTCCAAGGCACATAATTAAATTGCATGTTTTGTCCATTTGAGCAACCTAATAGTAAACACCCTTTCATACATCTTTTACCTGATTATTTTCAGGGAATTTCTGGGGTTTTTGAGGGGGGTATATTTATTTTTTGTTTTGTTTTGTTTGAGACAAGGTCTCTCTATTATGTAGCCCTAACTGTCCTGGTACTCACTATGTAGACCAGTGATCTTGAAGCAGAGAGATCCACCTGCCTCTGCCTAATGAGTGTAAGGCGCATACTACCATGCCTGGTACAAATTTCTGGGTTTGTCAGATTGTGTAGATTTGAAACTTTTGTCATATTGTCATATAAGTAGGAAATGTTATTAAGAGCCCATGAGAAGAAACTTGTGTCCTCTTGTTACTTAGTTCATTCCCTGGGATTCTGTCCCTTTGACTTTGTGCTTTTATTTTGGCTGATTAAAAAAAAAAATCAGGCCTGACGGTGCTGGCACACACATTCAATTGCAGCACTTGGGAGGCAGAGGCAGGCAGATCTCTGTGAGTTCAAGGCCAGCCTGATCTACAAAGCAAGTTCCAGGACAGGCAGGACTGTAAAACAGAGAAACCCTGTCTTGAAAAACAAAAATCTGAGGAGCAAAGGGGGATGAGGGAAAGGTGGGGGAAACAAGAGGAGAGGAGGGAGGGGAAACTGGGATTGATATCTAAAAAATAAATACATGAGGCAGGACTGGAGAGATGACTCAAGGTTAAGAGCCCTGGCTGCTCTTCTAGAGGACCTGGGTTCAATTCCCAGCACACACAGCTGTAACTCCAGTTCCAAGGGACCTGACACCCATGGCAAAACACCAGTGCACATAAAATAAGAATAAAATAAAATTTCTTAGAGAGAGAGAGAGAAAGAGAGAGTGAAAGCACTGACTACTCTTCCAGTGAACTTGAGTTCAATTCCCAGAACGCATATGGTGGCTCACAGCCATCTGTAACTCCAGTTCCAGAGGATCTGATGCCTTTTTCTGGCCTCCACAGACACCGCATGTATGTGGTCATCAAACGAATCCAGATGCCTAAAATACAAATCTCAAAAGATTTCTTGAGAAAATTGTATGAGAAAAATGAAGAGAAGGATCTCCAACGTTCTTCTTTTTCCTTTTCTTACTGTTTTAAAATCGTGTTATATTGATCTGTAGTGATATTTCTAAATCAGTAGGCATAATGTTAAGCATATATACATTTCGTCTGCTTCGTTTGATCTGTTAAGACAAGGATCTAAAGTAATTTTAGCCAACCTCAAATTCTTTGTAGATGGCTCAGCAGATAAGGGTTCTTGCCGCTCTTGCAAAGGACTGGGTTTCAGTTCACAGCACCCCTACTTGGGGACTCACAGTGGCTTATAGTTCCTGCTTCTGAGTGTCTGATGCCTTCTGGCCTCCATGGGATCCCAACACACGTAATCTTAAAAACTACAATAACTGTCTTTGTGTTGGGTGTGGTGGCACACACTTTTAATACCAGCGCTTGGAAGACATGCAGATGGCTCTCTAAGTCCCAGGCAGGCAAGGGCTATATATTAAAATCCTGTCTAAAAACAAACCAAAACAAAACAAGAAAAGCCTCATTATGTACACCTTTAATCCCAGCAACCACACTAGTTAGCCTTAGAGGCTGGGTGGTGGTGGTACAGACCTTTAATCCCAGCACTAGAGAGGAATATAAAATGGGAGGAGACAGGTCTCACACTCAGTCTCATTCTGAGGATTTGTGGAAGCAGGATCACCATTTCAGTTTGAGGTAGTGGTAAGAGCCAGTGACTAGCTGCTTTGCTTTTCTGATCTTCAAATTGAACCCCAATATCCATCTCTGGGTTTTTATTACTCGTGCTCCATTATCTTACCTAGGATGTGGGGGGTTGGTATATGGATCCACATGTGGGTGGTAGCCATAGGTTCACCTCCCATATTGTTGTGCAGGAATTATCCACCTTTTTTTCTTAAAATGGGACTCAAGGAACCTAGGGTTTACAGATTAGACTAGGCTAGCTGGACAGCAAGACTCAAAGATCTGCCTTTCTCTACTTGCCCAGTACTGGGGACACAAGTGAATACCACACCTGGCTTATTTATTTATTTATTTATTTATTTATTTTTTTAGGGTGGTCTCATCTATGCCAGGCTGGCCTCAGACTTGCTGTGTAGCTGAGGATTGCTTTGTACTTCTGGTCCTCCTGCCTCTAGTTCCTGAGTGTAGGATTGTAGGAATATGCACTTATGGCCAGTTTTATGTTTTGCTGGAGATTGGATCCAGACCTTTGCATGTGAAGTGAGCTTTCCACCAACTGAGCCACCTCCCCAATCTTTACATTGGTGGAACTAACATAGTGCTTGCTTGCATCTCTTGTCTCTGACATGCATCGGGGCACACCTACGCATGTACATATGCACATACAAAAATAAATAAGTAAATGTAAATCCACTGGCCATCCTGTTAGAGAATATAATACTTTTTAAATTGAAAGTTTAGAGCCAGGCATGATGAGTCACACCTGTAACCCCAGCAATTGGGATGCTCAGGTAGGAGGAGGACCACAAGGTTGAGGCCAGCCTGAGCTACATAGAAAGTTCCAGGCCAGCCTGAACTATAATGGCAAGACCCTCTCCACAATTAAGTAACTATATATGTATTATAGTTTGTAGCTAAAGCTCATTAAGGAAGGTTTCATTTCTTTTTTTTAATAGGTTCCAATTTATTGTGCCTAAGGAATGGAACAGCAGATACAGACCTGTGTGCATTCATCTGGCTGGAACAGGAGACCATGTAAGACTTCAACTCTGGAAAACCCTTAGCACGTCTTCTCAGCACTTGCTATTGTGTTCTAAGTGTGCCATCTCTCTCCTTAGCATTACTGGAGGCGCAGGACTCTCATGGCTCGTCCTATGATTAAGGAGGCCCGAATGGCTTCATTGTTGCTAGAAAACCCTTATTATATCCTTTTGTTATATTTTGAAAGTTTCTTTATATCTTTATTTATATATTTACTCTTCAAAAGAATAATCAGTAGTACTTTTTTTGAGATTTTTTTCTTTTTAAATTATTTTCTGAGACATAGTTTCTTTGTAGTTTTAGAGCCTGTCCTGGAACTAGCTGTTGTAGACCAGGCTGGCCTCGAACTCACAGAGATTCACCTGCCTCTGCCTCCCGAGTGCTGCCTTAAAGGTGTGCGCCACCACCTCCCAGCAAGATTTATTTATTTTATTTTATGTGTATGGGTGTTTGGCCTGCACATATGTCTGTGTACCATATGTGTGCTCAGTGTTTTTGGAGACCAGAAGAGGATGCCAGATCCCCTGGAACTGATACAACAGTTGTGAGCTGCCATGTGGTACTGAGAATTGAACCCAGGTACCCTAGGAGAACATCCATTGCTCTCCACTGCTGAACCAGCTCTCCAGCCCCAGTGGTAACTAACTTTTCAAAACTAGTTAAATCCAGTATAGGTCTGAAAATATTTAAAAATCAAGAATGTAAGATTATTTTACACCTTTTAAAAGGAAATGTAATGAAAAGTAGCAATCAGGAATTCAAGACCAGCCTGAGCTACAAAAAAAATCCTGGCCCAAAGAATATATATAAAAAATATAAAAGGCCAGGTGTGGTGGTGGTGGACGACGCCTTTGATCCCAGCACTTGGGAGGCAAAGGCAGGCAGATCTCTGAGTTTGAGGTTAGCCTGTTCTACATAGCAATTTCTAAGACAGCCAGAGCTACCTGTCTCAAATAAGTAAAGAATGCATCATATATGGTGTCTCTTTCCTATCATCCAGGTGCTCAGAAGGTTGAAGCAGAAAGGTTGTGAGTTAGAGCCAGCTTAGGCTTCATAGTGAGACTAACGTAATATTTTAATCCTATTTATAATAACGATAAATCGTACTTGTATTTCTTGAGGTTCTTATGCTGGACTTAATAAGTCAAATGTCTGCTATTAAAGAAATGATCATTTCCAAATATATTTATAGTAAAGCTGAAGATCTAGAACAATACTTAATTTTCAAGATGACATTAGACTATTCATAGAAGAAAATAAACTGATACAGAGCATTTCTAGTAATAAAAGAAATGTAAAGTTCAACAATTACCAGTGTTTCTTAAATGACAAACACAATATTAGGAAAGCTCCTGTGAAAGGGGAACTGAGTGCAAATGACTCCAGACAAAAGCAATTTTAATATCTGTATTAGGAGGCTTAAAACATCTTGCATCTGCCTGGGGAGATTGCTCAGTCCACTAGCGAAGTGCCTACACACAAACACCGAGACCCTCATCCAGAGCCCCAGAACTCTCATGAAAGAGCACGACCTTGGCACGCATCCCTAACCCCAGTACTGGGGAGGCAGAGACAGATGGATTCCTGGAGCTCATCGGCCAAGGTGGACAGTGATTGATGAAGATGCCAGTGACAACCTCTGGTCTCCACATGTACCAGCGTACACGTGTGCACATTACCCCCACCACACAACACACACACACACACACACACACAGAGCCAGCTCACAGCTGGGCAATGGTGTGGCTCGATGATAAGGGTGGCCTAGCATGTGAACTCCTGGATTCAAGCCCTTCATGTACTACCAAGGGGAAAATAAGGAAAAAATAAACTCTCAGATCTCTTGACAGTTTTTTTTTCAGTTTGGCAAATTTATTCTAAGAACATACTATAAAATAAAACAAAGTTTAAAAACTACACGTAGAAAATATGCTTATGTATCTTTGCTTATATAAAACAATAGAAGTGAATGTGCCCTGAGAGGAACTGCTGAGGGACCTGGTTCCTAACACTGGAGTGCATGCAGATAGTGCTGTTTATTGCTCTGCAGCTGTGCCCTCAGACCTGCCACTTAGGTTTTCAGGTCTGTCTCCCACTTTTAGGTGGGGATGGTTTCTTAGGTTATGTGGGATCCTTAGAATAGTATTGGGTAAGTAGTAAGCATTTGTTAAGTTTAAATAAAAGCTTACTGTGTGAAAGTAGGATGTAAAAGTGGGGCATTGGACCATGTTCTCTCGGTGACCGAACGTATGCACAGGTTCTGGGCAAATCCACAGTACCTAAAGCCATCAGAAACAAACCCAAACCATGTGCATCTGTAAAGTAGCTTTGAATACTTTTCTATATTCCCTGGATTTCTGAAATAAACATTTGTATCAATAAACTGGGCAGTAGTGATACATACCTTTAATCCCAGCACTCGGGCGGCAAAGCCAGGTGAACCTCTGAGTTTGATGCCAGTCTGGTCTAAAGTGAGTTCCAAGACAGCCAGAGCAACACAGAGAAACCCTGTCTTCAAAAAAGAAATATATATATATATAAATTTCATTTTAAATCTAAATTTAAGATTATGTAACTTTGTAAGTATACTGAGTATATTAATTTATAAAATTTAAATAAGTGAATTATTTGATTTGTGATTGTATCTCAGTAAAGCTTTGCAAATTAAGAAAAATAACTAAGTTGAAAAATCTGAAGATTTCTAAACAGCTTTTGAAGTCACTGGGAAAGTAGTTATTTGGGTGTTATATTCAAATTTAACTGTTGTGCTTAAAAAATGTTCTGAGATGAGTATATTTAATTATTTTAAAACTTTCTCTTTGACCCATCTTCTCAAATGGCTGCAGGAAGCCCAAGGACCAAGTGTAAGTATCTGTCACTTTTACTGTCTTTATTTCTGCAGTCTTTAGGACAAGTTCTTGGTAGTCTTTAGTTAACCATTTCTTCAATTACTTGTAAAGCTTAGTAAGAATATTGACTTTAATTCTTATTTTTTAAGATTTTGACATTTTAACGTATAGTGATAGATTTAGAAAGCTTAGAGGCTGATTCAAATTATGTCTTATTTGTGAAACCATACCTGAACAAAAGGTAAGACTTTGTTTTTTTCAAATACATTTTTAAAAATGTGTGTGTGTGTGTGTGTGTGTGTGTGTGTGTGTGTGTGTGT
>LOJH01034836.1:0-15920 GCA_001685095.1 Ellobius talpinus
CTCTCTATATATATATATATATATATATATATATATAATTTTCATTATCTATTCCCCTGTTGATGATGGATGACTAGGTTGATTCCAATTCTGTGCTATAGAGAATAAATTAATAATAAACATGGGGGTGCAAATATCTCCATGGTAGGGTATAGAGTTCTCTGGGTATATGCCTAGTAGTGAAATATCAGGACCATAGAGTAGGCCCTATCTTTAATGTCTTTGGAAATCTCCAAACTGATCTCTCCCATGGCTGTATTAATTTGCAATGCCACTAACAGAGACTTTGGGTTCCTTTCTTTCCACATCCTCTCCAACATCAGCTGTCAGATTTATTGATGACAGCCTTTCTGACTGGGGTGAGGTGGCATCTCAAGGTAGTATTAATTTTTCTTTCTTTGTTGACTAGGGAGACTGAACAGTCCTTATAATAGTATTGGCCATTTGTGTTTCTCTTTGGGGAAACTATCTGTCCAGTGCATTTGTCCATTTTTTGATTTGTAGCCTTCTTTGAAGAAATAAATAGAGTTGACAACCCACTTATTCATCTGTATTTGTCAAACTAGTCAGCAGCACTAGAATTTTGATTATCTTCAGTCCTCTAACTGCCAATTAGAAAAGGTTGCATGCAAGGGCATCCTGGGATCCCATATATAAAGTCTTGCTACCTGGGGAGTCTTAAAGATAAGCAGAGTGCAAAATAAATTAGCCATTTGCCTTTGAGAGCTTTAATTTTTTTTAAAATGAAATAGCTATAAAGTTCCTATCCAAGGCCAGGTAGTTTTATGTTGAAATCACAATTTAAAAATGTAACTGAATCAGTTTCATCATCCTTGAGGGAGAAATTTACTTTATGCTCTTTGAAACCTCAAGTCATACTGAAGTATTAATGCTGGCATTGGTGGTCTTAGAAACTAGTCTATACCCCTTGTTAGACTGTCAACATGTCCTGGAATTCAAAAGCAAATAGCTCTTGCCAGGCTAAAAACCAACCTCAGGGCCAAATGCTGCAAAAATTTCTTATTTTCTACCCTTTGCCCTGTAATAAAATGGAAAATAATTTTTATTGCCCTGACTCTGGGGCTATCCTCTGACAGCTCAACCTACAAGTGGTCAAAAGGTTCCAATTCCAGTCTGAGAACTAGTTTGCGATGTCATTCACAGTGTTGTTGCCATTTAATTGGCATAGCATTCTCGTTTGGGAACAGGATATTGCTCACTTGAATTCTTTCCACAGGGGAAGAAACAATTTTCTAGGCCCATTTCCTTTAGAATTGCTTAGATCCAGACTAAGTTGTTTAAAGTAAATTGTTGATAAGATTGTGGGAAGGCTAAGATCTTTGTTCCAAGAGGCCAGGGAGGGGGAAAAATCCAGTAAAAAGGGAGGGGGAGAAAGGTCTGAATTTCAAAGTCTATGCTCAAAACATCAACCCCTTGTGAACAGTATTGCACATTTGAAATTATTTAAAATGTTTATTGAGTTCCGATTTGCATGGCCTTTTGTGCCTCTAAGGGCATTTGGCATTTGATGAGTTAATGATCAAAGCCCTGAGCAAGATCTGCAGCCAGAGGGCAAGGAGAAACAGCAGCAACCTCCCTATGGCAAAGAGACTGAGCAACTAAAGGCCTCATCTGCTAATAAAATGGAAGGAGAGGCCATTTTTTACTTCTGTCACATTGTGTCAAGGAACAAGGCTCAAAAGTAATTGGCAAAATATCAAACAGATGAAAACCTTCCTTTGCAAATGATCTTGTAAACAAAAGGGAAGCTTCTCTATCAGTGAGTGCTAATCATGAGAACAGGATTGTTTCAATATAAAGCCGAGGGATTGCCGATGCTCTGGTTAATTCTTACAAAGTGGAACAGAGCGGTGACTGTGGTATTTTATTATTCAGGAACAATAAGTCAGGGCTCTGGTGCCTGTCAAGTTTTTGTCTGTTATTGTTTCCTCATACAGCGATAGAGGTGCACCTGCATTTGGTTTTTGGCTCCTTACCTTAATTTTCTTTTCTCGCTTATTTTAAATTATTCGGCCTGTGCTAGCTGAAGCTGTGAGATGGATCCTGCTGGAAAACTCAAGCGCTTCAGGTAATGAAGCCCTAAGCGGAGAGGGCTGTGTAAGCAGGACTCACTCATTACCTGCTGGTGAGAGGTAACCTAACTAGGTCCACATGAAAGGGTCACGCACATTAACCAAGACCCACTCGCTTGCTCAGATAGAGTGACTCTTGCCTTGTGTTTTGAGTCACATATGCCCTGCTTCTCTACTTCAGGGATGTACCAAGGCCTCATGTTAACTAAGCCTGCTTTCTGGTTGTGTTAGACCCTCCTCATTCCCCTGGAATCTTTAAGAGTAGCACATGCCTTGCTTTGGCCAGCAAGGCTGAAATTCTTCAGAGCTCTCTTGTTCCACCACATTGCCTATTGCCAATTTTCATAAACCTCTTGTCTAAAAGATGATTTGACTCTTTTTTGAAAAAAGATGTTTCTCTCTTGAATATCCTCTCCTCTTTTTCCCTAAAATACAACATATTCTTCTGAGAAACAAGGCATAGAACAAGTGAATCAATTTGATACAGGATGGAGTCGAGAAGCAAAGCAACAGGGCTATCCCAGGGGGTCTTGGCAAGTTTGGTCTTATTCATCACTTCATGGCATCACAGCCCAAAAGGACCAAGACACATTACTCTGCTCTTGGCCGCAATGACATCATACACATCTGGTTTTCTTTGTACCTCTCATGTCTCCATAGTCTTTCTTACTATTTTTCCTGACTTTTATAAGCTAATTTTCTCAGCAGTCAACCCCAGCTTCATCATCCTCTTGCTCTCCATTCTCACTGGTCCTTTCTAGAGTTTCATTTGCCATATGAATGGTTCTTATTCTGTAATTCTCCCTGTACTTCCTCACCTAGTCCACTTCACCTAATGTCCACCTAGCATCAGCTAATTACTCAGGATTCAGCTCAAATGTTCTGATAACATCACTTCATCATAGAGGTCTTGTCTTAGTGATTGTTTATCTCTCTTACATTAGACCAAATATATCATGAAAGCAAGGAATGTGTCTGTTTTAGTCACTGCTTTATGGGGAGGGAGGATTTTTAGGCATACAAAAAGTATCTGTTGAGTAAATCAATGTCTATAAAAAAATGAATGAACATGGGGTGAGGTTGGTGCATGGGGAGCTATGAGTTATCAGAGGGAGTCAAGGTCTATATGACAAGTAACATGGCAGGTTATAAAGCATGGGCATACTTCACATGGGATTTTAGCATGATGAGATTCTCATGGAGAACAATGCTAAGTCTCATCATCTTAGGTTGTTACTAAATGCATACACCAGTCTACTGATACAGCTTTCAGAATATCTCAGAGCAAGTACCTAGATGTGTATATCCCCAGGCTCTAAGATAAGACAGCAGGATAGTGCAGGTGGCAGATGGACAAACTGGTCTAAAATACTGCCGCTTTCTGTGGATGCATGATACAGAGAAATTCGCACAGCTGGATGGACCATACGTGTAGCTGGCTTTTGCTATGGGCGAGGTTTTGTTTTTGTTGCTCTGTTTTTTAGACGTGATTAAGAACTTACGTTGAAAAGAAAAATAAACTGAATGAATAAGGCTTTAACTTGAATCAATCTAGAGAACTAGGTTTCCATTCACTGGGTTCTCCGGCAGCTACTAAGACGACATCAGCAGAGCATAGAATGCTGCTGCATGGTTATAACGTGATGGCACTAAGTGGAGAAAAACAATGTGTGAAACATGCAAGCGTAACTAGAACACAAGAGTAGTTGGGAGCAGATGTTAGATTGCCTTGGTTGGTTTTCTTTTTCTTTCTCTATCTTGCCATAATATTTTTATAAAAAGTAAAAGTACAAAACATTTTAATCGTAATAAACATCAGCATAAATGAAAATAGCATTTAATTTTTTTTGCCCACTATAAGCCCTTAACCTGAGAACATCATTTTGGCATATGTGAACAACTTTAAGGGTGTAATTTTTACCATAAAGGTTTTTATGATAAGCTAAGTTGATTGTAAATGTACAATATATAAAGTAGGGTTCTTCCTTTAGGAAAAAATGGAGGCAGGGGACATATTCTTCAGTAGAAGAATTTTGAAAATCGTTTCAGTCAAGGTTTCTTTCAAGCCAGTTTTCCTGGACTGTCTGGTCTACACACTCGGTACAGGTTTTATGAGAATAATAGTATGTTGAGGGCAATCAGTCTGCTATTGAGAGTTTTATGCCAATAGGTAATGAGCTTCCTGTCTCTGAGTTTTAAATATCTCAAAGGAATCAGTTGTGACAATCAGTCCTGCTTTTCTGTCCTCTGTCCCAAATATGAATAAACATGAACAAATAATCTTCATACATTAATAATTAACATGACTATTTTAGTGGTGTTTTAAGAAATATTAACCCAAAATTTCATGGCTTTTGCAAAACCAAAGGGGCCTTGAAAAAGTCCAGTTTACACAGTGGAGTCTAATCATCACCACTGTTGTACCTGCTCTAGGCTTCATGGTCTATACAAAAATGTAGGGGCATTAACAGAATTATTCAGGAAATTTAGACCCATTAGGGATGTCTCTAATTTCTGTTGCCCAAGCAAGACTTTTAAAGTTCCTTAAATACCAAGTGAATGTAGATATATTTAAAGGGAAGAAAGTCAATGGCAAGAGACAACAGCGGTAACACAAGTAGATGTCTGAGCTTGCTAGTGCAGATAAAAAGCTTACCCCGTGGAAATTCATAGTTTGCCTCCTGAGTCAGGACATCTGACTGTGGGATGACAACTACATCAGACATCTTCTAATGCTACCACTGTACAAATGTACATCTAATGTCTGTTTGTTATGAGACAATTTCAAAGAATGAACTTATTATCATTCTCTCTAGAATTCAGGTCAGGGACTTGTGTTGATTTTTTTTAAAACAAATTTTTATACTTTCTAAGTAATGATTAACACTAAAGGATATTATGTATACATTCACTTGGTTTTAGTAATAATCCAACAATTTAAGATAAGTCTTCTGAATGAAGTTTGCTAAGACAATGTGACTTCTGAGACAGCCTATCCAACAGCAGGCCATCTGAGCAGAGGTCTATTCACCAGCAATTGATAAGATTAGCAACTGATCTAATCAGAGGTCTCTATAGGCAAGTTTGAACCAGTATATAGTTGATGTAATTGCTGATTAATCTGACTAATGAATGATACAATCTGGTTGTTGACCTATCCATAGATAACCAAATCAATAATTCCAATCAAGTCTGTGGTTATTGAATATGTCAGTGGCTAATTTAATCACAATTTGACCAATTCACCACATATACAAGAGTAACTTATGTGAGGTGATAGATGGGGTTAGTAAGCTCAGTTACTGTGATCAGTTCCTAATTAATACATATATCAAAACACATTGTATACACTAAGACTGTTTGTTTCCTGATGTCCAAATTATAGTCTAGCAAATCTACTGGTCAAACAACATTGGGAAGTATCTTGATGTAGACAGTCATTTTATTATTACTTATTCCATAATGATAACTGTTTGGTCAAACTGTTTTTGTTTTATAAAACTGTATCTATGGATATTTTCTAATTTAAGTATTATTTAATAAATTACTACATAAATATGAGAAGTTATAAAAGATTAAATACTTCTTAGTCATGCAAAATATCTTCATGTATATGGAATAATTAATATCTGTATCACAGTCATGTCAAAGCATGTTTCCAAAGATTACCTCAACAAGGTCATCTACTTTTGTAGCAATTTACAAAGGCTTTGCATAATGCCCTCAATTAAAATGCAGCAGTAGCTACCACTTTAAAGACATGCTATCTGAGGTTGAGAGACAGGTGTTAGGAGTCATGACCAAGAGAGAGCAGAGGGACAAAGTCTTAGCTTTTGTTCTGGTTCCTGTTACTATGCGGCCAATGGTGGTTGGTCAAATCTTCCTTCTAACTGTTTAAACCTGGATTAAGTACACTCGTTTCCTTCTTCCCTGGACGTGGCCCATGTGTAAGTGAATCCATGAGTGGTCTGAACTCACACAGTCTCGCTGTTATGTCTACAAAGCCAATAGATGTTGAGAAGGGTCTCATTCACGGTCACTTTCCCACCGCTGGTGACTTTAAGGCTGAGATTGGTATCGACTTCTACTTGAATAATAGGAGTTATGTGAAATCCATCTACCCAGAGTGACAAGGAAACAGATATATAGCAGAGCAGCTGGACTGCGTTCTACAAGACATTGGCTTTTTCTGTAAGTCTAAAGTAGCTGCTCACATTTTTAAGATGGCCACTAGGCATCTTATTTGCATATCTGCAGTTCTTAATATTTTACTCCTAGGTCAAATGTTATTTTCATGGATTCTTAGAGCAAAATATTTTACTTCTTTTGTGCTTGAGATCACTACAAAATTACTAATAAAATTTTGGCATAAATATGGACTTAACACTAAATTTTATCTGTTTAATTCTTCTACTGTCCTATAGGATATGAATTATCAGTTGTATTGGTGAAAGTGGGAGGATTATGAAGACCATGTTTTTAAAAATAACATACTTTTCTTTGAAGTAAAAAGAATTTTGAATATATTACATCTTTGTCAAACATTAAAGCTTTGTTTTCTAGCAAATCATCCTTGTAGAAGAATTGCATTTATATAAAATTATAGTTAGTGAGATATTTAGCATCTAATACCATCAGAAAGTATATTCAGTCTGACAATTACATGTTTTATTGTAATTGTTTACATTGGATTTTAAACTACCACTTACCTTCTTGAGCTAATCTTTACAAACTTAAGATTTCATGTTGAAAAGTGCCATCTTAAGTAAGCGTATTGTATAACAAGTTTGCTTAATGGTTCTTTTAAGTAATCAGTCTTACTGCCAGAGTACTGACATGAAGTTCAAATATTTGACCTTATCCTATTAAAATCATTTTTATCAAGATAAAGTCCCCAAAGTGAGTCTCACTTACTTTGCTTTTGCTTCTGCATCTTCATATGCTTTGTTTGAAACATCATCCAATCCTCCAATCAAATGCTTGAATGAGCTGTTAGAGGAAAACCAGAGTGATCAAGTTAAGTCCTCTACAAAGTCAAGATAATGGCAACCACTCATGAATAGTGAAATGATTTAAAGACATCTTAATAAAAGTAAATTCAAACAACTTAGATACATTGCTAAGAAATATGTTAGGTAGCAGAATTTCCTCTCATCAGGTGGTGATACTTATGAGGTCAGGGGCTTCTTCCATCTGGTCAACCTCTGTACCCAATATCTAATCACATTTAACAACCACATCTGACAAAAACAGATATTGAGACACCCTGGTGGACTGAAATCTAGACTATGCAAACTGTAAGTCAATCCCTTATCAAATACATAACAACAACAACAAAAATCTGCCAATGAGGGAATGCCTACCCTGCCAACTAAATAGCATTAATTTTTATTACTTTCATGCAACCTCTAGAAGGCAAAGCAACAGAGGCATCTCCATGGAAAAGAAAGAAAATAATAATCATAGGCAAATTGAGAATTATAGAAAAATTAACCTATTTAAGAAAGTGAAAACAAACTCACTTTGCCACGAAGTAGGAAGATTAACTACTTAAAGCCAATCTATTCAATATCAACTATGTACCTAGAACTCTCTTTAGATTTACTTTATATAGTGAAGAGTTATCTATCCTATGGTTAAAATATAAAATGTTATGAGAAAAAATCGTAATGAATACACACATACTAGAATTCCCTTAAAATTTACTGAACACAGCCAGATACAGTAACTCTTTTGCACATGCCATTTTGGCAACCACTGAAATAGATTGGATGAGAAACACGGAAGAAACTCGATAGAAATCTGTCTGGACTGTCACATAATAACAAGAACTTCAGGTCTCATGCGATTCTGGCAACTTTCGTCGGTAGTCCACCCACCCCTGGAGGAAATGGTCACTTAGGCCAGGTCCTTTGCAATATTTTGTCTCTGGTGCCCATGTGGTTTCTGTTTTCCTCACTCATCTGCTATAAAATTCTGTCTGAGTACATGGAGCCAAGTAAGCACAGCCAAAACCTCTGTAATAGTGAGCAAAAATGACTCTTTCTTTCCTTAAGCTCTTCCAGTCAGGCATTTGGTCACAGTGATGAGTGGTGATTACACCAGGCATTGCTCAGTGCTAGCAAGTACTATACAGTATGTTGTAAGTTAGTAGCACCTCCATTTTATTGGTGGGTTTGTGACAGAGTTAGAAGCCCACCCCAAATCTTACACCCAGTAAATAAATGTGATGGACTCATAGGAAGGATGTGATTGTTCTCCTTCCTAGTCAAAAATCTATACTATAACTCCATTCAAATCACACTTTGAAGATAATGATAAAAAAATTTTAGTACTATGTAGGCTCTTACTAGGGAGTTTTAAGGTAATGTATTAAATTATAATTTCTACCTCTATATTTTTTGTAGATGCATGTGTATGTTGATGTTTGTGTGTGTATGTACGTGTGTGTGTGTGTGTGTTCACATGTGAAGTCCAGAGGCTGATGGTAGATGTCCTCCTTGATCTTCCTCCAGTGTTACATATTGAGGCAGCGTCTCAAAGCAGAATCTTATTTGTTTCTTCTAGCTAGCCAGTTTGCTCTGGGGATCACTGTCTCTACTTTAAGCATGGGGATTCCATATAGGCTTCTAGGCCAGGCCTGGCTTTGTGTGAGCACCAGGGAGCTGAGCTTTAGCTCTCACACTTGTGCACCAAGCATTTTACCTTCCCCGTTCCATCTGTACAATATCTTTTTGGAAGTCCTGAGGGTTGAATCTAGGGTCCCTTACATTCTAGACCAAGCTGTGTTAACACTAACTCATATCCACAGCCTTTTCATAATCTTAATCTCTAAAGGGCATGAAATAATAAATTATGCTTGGTCAGTTCCTGAAACACAGCAGAAAACCTGGTGATTTAAATTTCAAAGTCACTTAACTGCTTTCACTTATAATTACTTTTGCAAAACAACTATATAGAGGAGTAGAACAACAGATGATGGGCAGCTGCTCTCTCAGATCCCTGGGGGTGATCCATCTGGGAGCTGGGTCACTGCTCTGCCGTGCTCAGCACAGTCATACTGATATTCAAAAGGAGACACAAAGGAAGTTTTGAGACACTGGCCCTGAAAATCAAGAATCTCATTCCAGAATATGAAGTTTAACATAATGGACTTATCAATTTGTACTGGTTTAGGGGGCCTTGTTATCTTGGTGTCCTGATCCCCTCTGGTTTTTAGACTCTTTCTGCCTCCTATCCCACTGGTTTCCCTGAGCCCTGAGGGAAATGGATTTGATGGAGACATCCTGGTTATGGCTGAGTGTTTCAAGGTCTCTCACTCTCTCTATAGTGTCTGGCTTTAGGTCTCTGTATTTGTTCCTATCTGCTGTAGGAGGAAGCTTCTCTGATGATGGTGGAGCAAGGCCCTGGGATATGAGTATAGCAGAATACAATGAGGAGTCATTTTATTGCTACTTTTAAATACAGAACAGTAGTATTTGGTTCTACCCTAGGTCCCTGGGCTAGTTTGTTTTGAGACAGTGTTTCAACAGTAAAGCCCAGGCTAACCTAGAATTTATTATGCAGTGAAAGTTGTCTTGAACTCATGATCCTTCTTTATCAGCCTTCTGGCTGGTAGGATTCTGGGTGTGTGCCACTATACCCAGCAGCACTGTTCTTTATATGATTAATTTTCTTATTTTCTCATAGAATATATTGGTCTATAACTAAACTTGTAGCGAGTCTGGTTTCAGAGAAACTCTAATATCCAAAACTGGGCTTAGTTATGCAGTAGCATGCGATCAGGGGAGTGTCTCTCATTTGCTCTCGGTATAGCCATGTTATTATTTAGAGTCAGAGCCATTAAATACCTATGATTCAATATTATTTTTAACTTTGCATCACTGCATACATATTTCATTTTATCTTATAAAACTTTAAGCAATATTTGAACAATGAATAGGTCACTATATATACAAATGTTGTAGAATATATATCTATGTATCTCTGATATTATACATAACCACACAGACACATATACACAGTAAAGCAAGAAGTATGCTAATTGTGTACACAAATAAATATTGCTACTCTAGACTGTAGGTTGAACATACAGGATTTCTTTTCATGATAAACCATAGCAAAGATCATATTTTTGTCTTTGGGAACTTAGGGGCATATATTGTTTGCAAATAATTTTTGTTTGAAGGGCAATCTTGGTCAAAAGAATACTGCAACATTGAATAATTAGATCCTAATAAAATGGTAAATACTTTAAAGCAAAAAAGTCAGCTATTATATGTAAGTGAATTTTAAAAAGAAATAAAAAATAGAGACCTAACAGTAAATACTTTAAGAGGGGGTAGAACTTAAATAAATAACTAAAGATACCTTGATAAGCTATGTAGTAGAATTACAGAATTAATTAGTAAACTTATTTGTTGACTTGTTTGTTTATTTGCAGTTTTGGCAATTGAACCAACGGCCTTGCCACCAAGTAGGAAGGCCCTCCACCTCTTATTGCACACTCTCTTCCATTTCAGGAAAACATAACATCTATGCGGACCCTTGTCAAACAGGTCTTTGAGGACATGTTACTATAAGTAGTTGTGAAGAGCTATTCTTGGTTGTCAACTTAACTACATCTGGAATTAACTAAAACTCAAATGAGTGGGCATTTGAAGTGGGAGGAGCCACTTCTAATCTGGATCTTTGAGGTAAGATAAACCTTTAATCCAGATCTTTTGAGGAAGGAAGATCCACCTTTAAGCTGGATCACACCTTCTGCTGGCAGCCAATAGAAAGGACATGGAGGAAGGAAGCTTGCTCTCTCTTTGCCTGTTTGCTCTCATTAGGAAGTCCATTCTTTTACTGGCATTAAAGCCTATGGAATTCTATGGAATTCTGGCATATACTGAAGATAAGCTGAGACATTCAGCCTTGTAGATTGAGCAACTACTGGATTTTGGACCTTCTAACATTCAGCCTTGTAGATTGAGAAACTACTGGATTTTGGACCTTCTATTCATAGGCAGCCATTGTTGGATTAGCTGGACCACAGCCAATAAGCCTATGTATACACATGTACGGGTACATATATGGATTCTATCTATATTATCTGTCTTTCTGTCTGTCTGTCTCTATTCTCTCTCTCTCTCTCTTTCTCTGAGAGAGATTCATTCTATACGTTCTGTTACTCTAGAGAATCCAGTGGTGGTTGCCTTTCTAAATATTTCTTAAGGTCTTTTGGAATGGCTTGTCTAACAAAGAAGACTTCTGTCATCATTTTTATAGTCTGAAGATCTTAGTAAAATCTCTTGACAACCTTAGCAACTGAATGAGTAGAAAAAATTCATCAGCTATAAAAACAAATAACTATAGATAAATCATTAAATTCTTTAAACTCATAGCCTTACATATTTCATATTTCAGTATTATAAAACAAAATAGTCAATTTCATATGTACTGTCGGCTCAATTTCATAAGAAAGTAGGGAGCTATTGTTATGTAAAACTCTTTAATTCAGGCGGTCTCAACAGCATACCTCAATGCACGCAAGCAGCTGCAGATACACTTGTACGTTAAGTTTTCCGGGAAGGGAATCCCATTTTAACAAGTCAAGCAGGGACTGGAAAGACAGCTCAGTAATTAACAGCACTGATTGCTCTTCCAGAGGACTCGAATTTGATTCAGAGTACCCACGTGGGGCTTCTAATCATCTGTAATTCTGATTCCAGGGGACCTAAGGCCCTACTTGTGCATCTGTGGGTGCTGTACACAGTGCTACGCAGGCATACGTGCAGGCAGATACCCATACACATAAAGTAAAGTAAAGAAATCTTTTTAAAATGTCGAGGGAGGATTCTTCACAGCAAGCGAGCAAAATGGTGTTATTTGAATGTAGAATCATAAATGCAGGAACACAGGAGAACAAGTCAGGGCTCTCATGTATTTAATATTGATAGTTTAAAAATGACTGCGAGGTGCAGAGGGGAAAGAAAGCCAAAGAGGAAGGGAGAGAGAACAATGGTGAAAGGGACAGATGGACAAGGAGGGCAGAAAGAGAGCAAGAGAAAGTGGGAAAGGAAATCACGACCCATTTCCAATCAAGCATGTCAACATTTGTAGACATTTTTCTTAAGAGGCATCATTGGAAAGGACGCTACTCATTCTAGGAAATGTGTCTGCTGGAGGACATTATGGTGATTGACTCAGTGGGTAATAATTCCAGCTATTAAGATGTTTTCATTATTAAACCAAAACATCGTTCTGAAGGGAGCTGATTACCCAGTGGTATGTCTAAAATGTGTATAATTTTGTTTTTCAGATGGAATATGATGAGACCTTGTCTAAGGAGAAACAGGCTTTAAAACTCTCAGGAAGACAAAAGTCCAAATTGACAGAGTGCGTGGATCAAGGACTGAAACTGTTGCCGATAAAGAGAAGTATTTAAACATAATTTACAGTTTATAAAGCCTTTTTTTATAACTCATGTGTATGTATTTAAATATAAAAAACATATTGATATTAAATCCTCATGATTTACTATATTTTATGAAGTGTTTAGTAATTATATATAGGTATTAGGCTCAGTGACTTAAAATATAATAAAAATAATAATGAAAATAAAACTAATTAGGAAGACTTTTAAATTCAGAATAGGGTGCAATCTGGCTGTGACATCTGTCTCTCTTTGATTGCTAGGGTTTTCAGCGGATCTGGCCCCTTAGGCTGTGTCTCCTTTCCCCCTCACTGTCACATATGTGTCTCTCCTAAAACTGTGCACTCCGTGGAAGGTGGAAGAGGATGATTTTGCCCAAGGATGACCTTCCCTGATCAGAAGAGAAGAGATCTTCTTCAGTCAAGGGTATATGAGTAACTGCAGTCCCGTTCTAGAACCTCCAAATAACTTCTCAAATTCCAAATATGGTTACAAAATTCATCTCTTATTTGAAGCAGATTTGTTTTATTTGTACATCTTATAGAAGTCAATAATCAATTCTAAATAATTGAATATTATAAGACAGAGAATAAATGGAAAATCTTAAATGAAAAAGTAATTTTCTGAGTTTTATATATATACATATATATTATATATACATATATGATCATTTTAAAATGTGGCATTTGGATGTAGAGATGGTTCAATTAATGAAGCCAAGCCTGCATTGGACCCTTGGAACGCTCATGATGGGAGGACAGAACTGACTCCTATGGGCTGCCCTCTGACCTTTCTCCCACATATTGTGGCACAAGCATGCATGCATCTGTACATATACAGCAATAAAAAAGGCCTAAGGAAAATTCAAAGTATATGAATAGCAGAGCGTAAAAGCAAAGCAGATAATAATCACTGTTCTTCCAAATTATCACCACATACTCAGCTAATAATATCAACAAATATGTAATTTTTTAAAATCTAAGCAAATCCATATTCTGATTATCAGCTGGTTTACTTTTAGCTCGTTTCCAAAATGATTAGACTGGCTCAAATGCAGTGGTTCTCTCAATGATGGCGTACTTTCTTCAGCAAGGCCAGGACTATCTACTCTTTCCGCCCTGTCATGAAAGATGACATTGATGTCAAAGATTTGGGTTTTCATTGGACCTGTGAGCTTCTGAATAATCAAGTTTCTCAGAAGAGAATTATTTTTCATGCATTCAAGGAATAATTCTGAATCAAGAGATCAGAAAACTCATCTACAAAGCAAGCTGCATGTATTTATAAATATGTTTTTATCAGAACACAGATACATTTAGTCTATGTACTGTGGACTGCCTACAACTGTTTTTACATATACAACAAAGTTGAACAACTATACCAGATCTCATACAGTCTGAAAAGTTGGAAGTATTTCTGTCTGGCATAAAGTTTTGTTAAACCCTTTCCTAGATTGTTCTCTTCCTCTTTCCCTTCTACCAGTATAATGAATCTATCACTAAACGCTGTTGATTCTAGTTTCAGTAATTGGAAGCTAATCCCTTTTATGTCCTGTCCTTTGGTTTTATCCACCAGTGCCTGTCTTGGGATAGTGTTCTTTTGTTTTATGGACGCTCTTCATTGGAAGCAGGCGAGACAATCTTTTAAAGCATGAGTCAGATGATGTCACTATTTTGCTGGCATCTACAATAACTCTGATTTCTCCCATGCATTTGCCTTCAGTTATACATCCTGTGTCTGGAATGTTCTTCACTTGTGTATTTGCATAGAATTTCCTTAATATCATTCAGGTCTCAGTCCAAGTGCATCCTCTTCAGACAGGGCAGCCACTACAATTTAATCTTTAACCTACAGCCTTCCTGCTAATTCTCTGTCACTTTGACTTATTCTCACTTAGTAGCACCGATAAAGCAACATTGTTTAAATATTGGTTGTCTTCCCCATAAAATCTAGATTTCACATGATCTTAGCCTATCTCATCCACCACTAGTTCTTTGTGTATGAGAAGACCGCCCGAATGTAACAGAAACTTGAAAGGAAAAGTTGGAACCATCCTTTGATCCATTCATTTCATGCCTAAGCATGTGAGCAGAAGATGACAGGTGATGTTTGCCCTTTTCTGACACAGGCTTTTGTTTCTAACTCAATGTGTATTTCTTTGAGAATTTGTCTATATAAAGTATGAACATTCAGGACAAAATTTTTAGCTTCAGTGAATACTCTATGCATTGCTTCCTAATGAAGAAATATTTTGGTTAAAAAAAACGTATAAAATTATTTGAAGCACATGGCATCAAAGCACCTGAATCACCAGTTCCAGGACCTCCCTCATATTACCGCATCTTCTGCAATCCCTAGATCTATAATTACTCCTCCTCTATTGACTGCCTGAATAAAATATCACTGTTTTGAAAGCTAATGCTGATATTTCATAGATGTCTCATTAATTTCATCAAAATAGTCCATTTTGCCCTGTGTAAATCAAGTATCAACCCTAAATTATTTAACATTCCTTATAACATAGAAGATTTTCAATTCCAAGAATATTTTATGATCTATTTTGTAACAAGAATCACAAATGGGCAAACATTTGATTTTTCCCTAGATTTTCCTATTTTTAAAATAAAAACTAGGACATATATCCAATGTCTTACATATTAAATATTTTCAAGCACACTTTTTAAAAGATATTTTTAAATTATCAATTTGCTTAATTTATAAAAATTCCTCTCCAAATAGACAAAAGAAAAGTAATCTTCATGTATTTATATCAGGTAAAAAACATAGTTAATACATTATGTATTAATTACATCAAATAACAGTTTTAAAGAACATTTAAATAAATTACCATTTAAAGCTGTATGACATTCACAGTCTGTATAAAAATATCATGTAGTTGCAAAGTAGTAGGAAAGTTATAAATGAACCACTTAGAGGGCACAGTAAATTTATCCTATGGTATCTTTTTCAGAAAACTTTTATTTAGGACTGAAAATGCTTTGAGTAAAGAAAGATATTAGTCCCTAGCTTGGCAATCTTATAAAAATTTATCACTGAACTTTTTATTTTTGCTCTTATGACATGACTGGGAAAAATAACTCTGAGCTGCCCAACTAGAACTAGTTGCTAAGTTTATTTTGCTGAAGATGTTATATATATATATATATATGGATTGCAAATTGTAGAGAAACCCGGCTGGAACTGAGTGGGAAGCTTCCTCCATGCTGGCTGGCTTTCACAGTGCTGCAAAGTACTATGTAGTCTGCAGGGGTTAAGACTGTCTTACCCAGCTGTTAACCTGGCATGCAGCAATATTCATCCTCCAGGAAGAAGTAGATGTTGATGCAATAATTTCACAATGGTTAAGGAAGCAACAACTCTTTCTGGCTGGATCTGAGGCCTGAGTC
>LOJH01034837.1:0-11125 GCA_001685095.1 Ellobius talpinus
GAGAGAGAGAGAGAATAGATGTTTGTGGTTCACACTGCAGACTTTCACCAACCATCGTTGGTCTTTACACCACTAAAAGTCTGCTAGGACTCAGCACAGCACAAATGAATAAAATTGATTCTGTGGTTTTCTGTAGGTGAGATGTGAGGAGGTGGCCCTTACTGACTTCTTATGCAGAGCAGTGCATGGTCCCAAAAGTATAAAGTAATTACAAGTCATCTGCTCTACGATTTTATTGTAACAAAAAAGTACACCAGTATCTATAGAGCATATAGGATAAGTGATTTAAAAAAGTATGTGGCAGGAGTGTGAGCTGTCACCATCTCTGGGTGCTGACTCAGAGCTGGCTTTGCAGTTTCTTATGATATCTATGGTCTTATAATTAGGAAAAAGTGAAAATGCCATTTTGGGTATTTTGGGAGAATCACTGAGACATATTTTGAATTTCTAAGTTCTTTTAGACATTAATTTGGGGCTGGCTAGATGGTTCTGCGGGTAAATGTGCCTACAGTCAAGCCTGATGACCAGAGCTTGAGCCCCTGGACCTCCACGGTGGAAGGAGCAAACCAACTCTAATTATTTGTCCTCTGATCCTCACATGTATACCATGGTAGGAAAATACCCATCACCATCATCATCATCACCACCACCACCATCACCATCATCATCTATGCCCCGGCAATGCTTAAGCATGCATGGGCAGCTCGTTCATGGTGATTCTCCAGTTGTTCCTATCCTGAGCAGTCCTAGATGCTTGTGTTATTGTCATACCCAATGTTCCACAGTCTTCCTGAACACTGTCTATCCAGCATTTTTCGAGTCTTCCTCTTCGCTTTATCCCATGCACTTCTCCAAGCAGTGCTATCTTCGGGTATCTGCCATCATTCAATTCTCATAACATGGCCAAAGTATCTCAGGCACTGTTGCCGTATCCTTCCGTTTACTTCCTTCTGTAGATGGAGATGTTTCTTAATGTCATCGTTGTGCAGCCTGTCTCTTTGTGCGATGCCTAGAATCCTCCTGAGACCTGCCATCTCCAACACATTCAGCCGCTGTTCTGTGGAGCGTCTCATTGTCCAGGTTTTGGTGTTGTAAAGAAGGCAGCTCAAGCTGCCTATGAAAATACCCACATACATACAAATAAATAATATATTTTATATAATTTTTCTAAAGATAATAATGTAAAAAGCAGTAATAAAGTGTGTTATTTATTATGGCATCATCCAAGCAGAAACCCTAGTCCATCTCACTGCACTCCTACAGGAGAAATGCTAGAAAACAGAAAGGAGCTCTTCCCAAGGGTAGAACAGTACTTACTACATGGTTCCTACAGGGTTGAGTAGAACCTGGAAGAAGCAGAGGCCATGAGGCCAAGAAGACAGGGAGCCTTTCAGATTCCCCATTTTGTTTTTACTCTGTCCAAGACAAGAGGCATTAAAAAATGTTGAGTTCAAAGATGGCTACAAAGTGACACTTAATATTATCCCCTTCCAGTGTACAGCACAATGTACCTTTACACACTGATGTATGCACACGAGGGCACACATTTAAAAGAAAGTTCAGATCTTCAGATTTGTGCAAAGAAAAAAACTACATAGCCAGCATTATGTTCAATATACAGAAAAATCACAGTGTGGGGATCCCAGATTCCTCTCATTTGCATTCTTACATGTGGGGAAACAGACCTCCTGGGGGGAAGGGCAGGCAACCACTGTGTGAGGAATCTTGAATGCCTTACTGGGGACCATTAACAGCTTCAATCTATGGGTTATAAACAAGCATAGTTGAATGTAATGAGAGCTTGGAGCATTCATCACCCATCCACACAGAGATTAGCCTTGCCAAACTCTCTCGGGTGGTTGCTCTGTGAAGAAAGAGTACATCACGAACTACAATGAGAGCTTGGAGCTGTCCACTGACGTGTCCTTTTTGTGTATGCATTTGGAGTACATGAGACATGAGGACCACACCCAAGTAGTAGAATTGATATAGAGATGCACAGGTATTTACAGAAGAAATCTGGGTTCCTAAGTCAAGTCCATACAGTGTATGACATTGATCTTCTGGCCAGCAACGACAAGTCAGATACACATGCATTCAGCACTGACTGGGTAAGGAGAACATTCCAGGCTCTAAAGGGTATGTGGAGCGAATGCTCTCCTGACACTCGGGAACCTGGCTTTCCTCCAGCTCTCATTCTAAATAGCATATCCTCAAGTAAGATTCTTACTCTCCACAGTCCTATGGGGAAAATGGGGCTTCTGGAGTAAGTGAGAAGTCTAGTGTTGGAATAAGAAATGCCTGCCATAGTCCTGTGATGGTGCCGTTTGGGGAGGTCACAGAACCCAGGACATAGAGCCTTGCTGGGGGGCATATGTCACTGGGGCAGGTAGGTGTTGAGAGTGTACAGCCTCATTCTGCTTGTACTGCACTCGCTCTGCTTCCTGGAAGCAGGTGAGATGTGAGCGCTCAGCTCCCTGCTCCTGCCTCTGCCAATATATGGCATCGCCCTTCTCTAGGTTGCCTTTGGGTTATGATATTTTATCATATTTTATCATAGTCACAGAAAAGTGACTGATCCGAGCAGTCTCTAATCTTCCCCTGAACATCCTAGGTCATGTACTTGGAGGGCCTCAGGGGCCCTGGCAGAGATGGAACATGGTCAGAGAGGGACATGAGTTAGATTTTACTGTGAGATTTTACCTGAAATAGGTGCTTCCACCAAAGTCTGAAAGCCGTCTATTGAATGATTGACTTCTTCTGGCACCCATCACCACACCTAAACAGTTTGTCCTGGTCACCAATGCCCTTCGCATTAATCACAGTATGTCACCTAACAGGTCACAGCTGGTCCAGACCATCCCACTGCAGTGATGACCTCTGCCTACTTCATCTGCCTCAGCTCTTACCCCCTAACCTCTGAACTGTGGAGGGCAGGGTTCTTGACTCTTCTGGACACTGCTGCCTCTCATAGTTTCCAACAATTCATTGTCTCCAACCCCTACAGGCATATGGGAACATCTATACTGGCCCTAGATTCCGTATCCTCCCATTGGCCCATTCAACAACTTCATGAAGGAAAGACATCCAGTTTACCATCTTCAAAGCCAAATAACACATTCTCCCACCCAAATTTGCTCCATTATAAACCTTCACAGAAACCCTACCCTAGATGAAGGGGTCATTGGAGGGATCTTTAACTGTCTTTACACTCCAAACCGCTAAAGCAGTGTTGATTCTACCTCCCAAATACATCTGGAAACGAGGCTTGTTCTAGGCACCCTTGACTAAACTGCATCTCACTTTGACTTATTGGTCCTCGCATCTACAAGGCTAATTTCAACGGTCTCCATACAAGTACCCCACCTTCTCCAGTACCCTCCCCCACAGTCTAAACACGACACAGAAGCCAGAACAATGGGACCAAAATGGAAACCAAGTCAGGTCTCTTGTCTCCAACTTTCCAGGGGCTTTCGTGTTCCTTGAAGTGAAACTCTAGCTGCTCAATGCATTCTCCCCAATTTGACCTGTTTTTGGTTTTTTTTTATAGCTCCCTAGCCCCTTCCTTTCTTCCCTCCTCTTCTCCCTTTGTGTGAAGGTACCAACTTGCACACTGGTCCTAGAACACAGGCCTGCCTGCACTTGCTTTCCCTCTGCCTGGGGCACACCATTCCAACAAACTGCTTACTATGCCCTCACACACACGTCCACCGTGAACACAACCCAGACTCTTGCCCTGATCGACCTCTTTCTGACTCATTTCTCTCCATCGCTTGCTCTTCTCCCTAACTTCACAGCTAAACATATGCATGATGTTCTGTCTGTGTGTCTATCTACCTAGTCTCTGTCTTGCCATTAGAACAGAAACAACATGAGGGCAGGGATTTTTGTTTGCCTGGTTGTACTGATAAAGTCCCAGAATCTAGAACACAGTTTGGCATACACAATAAACATTCAATAAGTGGCTGTTAAATCAGGGTCAAAGTAAGACCTACAGAAAGGCTCTCACATTAACTACTGATGTCCCTTTGAGAGGAGAAATTTTTCTTTAGCTGAGCAAATATCTTCACTAAGAAAATACATATTATACATGAAAGACAGGAAAAAGGTGGGGGGCAGAAAAAAGAAGGAAATAAAACCAAAAAAATAGCAAATCACAAAAGATTGTTAAGGTAAATAGCCAAATAGCTTTTTTTTAACTGTATTCTTTATTTACAGAATCATTTCCTCTCTAGCCCACATGTCATAAATATTTAGTCTTTTCCCATCTGTCCCTTCCCAGTTAACCTGGCTTAATTCCTAAATCCCAGTGTTCCCTCTCAGTGCAGCACGCATGTGTCACACAGAGAAAGCCCATTGTCTGGCTAACGTGCTGGACTGTTCGTTCAGGAAACAGCCTGCAGCTCCTTTCCTGGCAGCTTCTAGCACCCCAAGAACTGGATGTCGATACTGAACTTCTCCACCTGTCTCATTTCCTATTTCAATAGAAACAATCTGACTGATCTCCTGGGACCAGACAGACTCAGAGCCATGGAGGGAGATGGCTCTCCACCAGTCCATGGGGCTCCTGTAGCTGCACTTGACTTCAGTTTGGATTAACAATTCCTGTGGGGATTTTTTTGTTTGGTTGGTTGGGTGGTTGGTTGGTTTTTTTACTTTGAGCCTCCCCATGGAGCCTGCTTAATGTCTTTCATCTGTGACCCACGCTTTATAAAATGTCCTCTCTTGAAAATTCCTACCTTCTGAGACAGAATCAAAGCTGGCTGCCCTCAACATGTCAAAGTGCCCACTACAAAAATGCCAGAACATCCTATGACCAACCCACATTGGTTGAAGTATAAGATGGCACCTTATACTTCTCAAATGAATACACTTCAGTGGCCTGCTGAGAGAAGAAATGCTGTTTGTCTCAAAGCAAGGAAAGTGTACTGAACGGGCTGCTTCTTCATTTCTAGATGTAGGTTTCTGTGAGCGTAAAGAGTGGTCTCTGGTGTCCGGAACTCGCCAGTGAGTGCAAAGCCATAACCAGAATTCTCTATGGCATGTCACACTTCAGGAGAAAGACAGTGGGAAACGCCACCCTTTTTAGTGCGAGCAAATGGTAGAGCACCTAGTGAGCCAAACCAACCCTGATGGTGGGCAGGGACTATGTATCTTAGGGTTACTAGTGCTGTGATGGGATCAAAAGTAACTTGGGGGGGGGATGTTTCTTTGGCTTACATATCCTGAATCCTATCCATTGAGGAAAAGCAAGGAAGGAACTCAAACCAGGCAGGAACCTGGAGGCAGGAACTGTGTCAGAGGCCATGGAGAAGTACTGCTTACTGGCTTGCTCATTCTGCTTTCTTACAGAACCCAGGACCACCAGCCCAGGGTGATACCACCCACAATGGGCTGTGCCATCCTACATCAATCACTAATTAAGAAAATTTTCTAAATGTATGCCTATAGCCCAATCTTATAAGGCAATTTATTATTTGAGATTCTCTACAATTTGTAGATGACTACAAATTGTGTCAAGTTGGCATAAAACTAGCAAGAACAGCATAGATTCTCTTATCTTATAGTTGCCTTTATCCCTAAATATGACTTTATTGGGATAAATTGTTTCCTACTGACAGCATACTGCAGGCCAGAATCTCAAGATCCACAAAAACAAAAATATATGTTCCAAACATGCCCTTTTTCAAATACGCCAACTAAGGATTGCCTAAGTCACTCTGTCTATTTTTCCAATGATCAAAAAGTTTCAGATAGACTTAAAAGACTTCAAGACAATTTGATTATTAATCAGAACACTGACAAAATTACTACCTTCTAAAGTTAACAGCCAATATTTTTTCTGCTCAACTCTTCCCCAGGGCAACTCCTTTAGGAGCCTGATAATCTGTGAACTGATAGGCCCCAGGACCCCTGAAACCTATTGCTCTGGATCATTTCTTCCCACATTTTCCCCACTGGATCCCTGGACTCCTTAGTCTGGCCTTCACAGAATCTTGTCTTCCCATCACAGGCCATATCAACCTAAACATTCACCTGCCTTTGCTTTCAATTTTCAAGAGTAGCCTCTTTCCATCCCCAAGTCCCTACCACGTTCCTTGTTTCCGTCTTCCCTGTAGCCCTTACCACCTTTCACTCAATCACGAGTGAGCAGCTCTCTGCTCACTAGAGTGTAAGTTCTGCAAGCAGGGAACATTACATCCCAGCTAGTGCTGCTTTCCCAGCACCTCCACCATTGTCCAAGACGAAATATTGTTGCTGTGGGTTCCCATGACACCCTACTGCATCCCCCCAATACAATTTTCATTGTCATGTTCTCATCATCTGTCTGTCTGTCTGTCTGTCTAGCCCACCGGTAAAGTCTCTTGGGCCCAGGAACATTGCTCATTAGTTTTGCATCACACACCTGGCAAAGAAGGTTACAAATTGGTTGACCTCAAATCAAAAGGCACTAGAGAAGAGAGAAATCTGTGGACTTTGGGGGTAAGCTTTGTGCGTTTTGCCTGTCCTTATTACCTATGCTTTCAGCATGGTGTCCATATAGATGCTGGCACTAAAAGAAGGGGTGTGCTCTGAGGAAAAAAGTACAGTTCAGGAGCAGCGGTGGAAAACACCTGGTTTGTGACAGAAAATCAAGGTGAGAACCGCACAAGGGCAAGAGGAGGCCACAGTGAAAGAAAAAACAGACCAGAAAAAGTCCAGAGATCTACGACCCAGCTTACTGGAGACTGCTGAGAGCAGGGTGGCAGGAAATCGCTCCTCCACCTCACCCCACGCCAGACTGTGAACCAGACAAGGTCTCCAGAAGCAAACTCGACAAAAACAAAACTTGAGCATTGAGACTTGGAAGCAGACACTCTGGGGCATATCTCCTGTGCCTTCCTATCACCCAGCCTGGGAGAAAAGAGGGTACCATTGCTGAGAGATGCCATGTTGCCAAACCTGCTCCCCTCTTTTTGCTTGTTAATCACCCTTAAGTTTCAAAGGCTTTAAACTACATTTACCACAACAGTACCCTGCCGCCTCTCTTTCAAAGCCTTTGTAGGGATGTGACTGGGGTAAATAAGTACCTTTTGCTTCATTTTAACTTGTCTTGATTCTGGTGCTTCTGCCTGCTTACCTCCCTCAGATAGTAGTAGCGAGTAACCATCAGGCCATGTGCTGGTTATGTGCAAGAAAGCGCTCTGCGGCCAAGACAGACAAGCGAGGGTGCACTGTCCCCTTACTCCATCCAGCCTTAGGAGTTAAAATGCACACATGAATGGCACAATTACACAGCAGACCAGAAGAGAAGGCTCCGAGAGGGGAGGGGGACTCCTGAAGAGCTGATCTCCACTTTGGAACACAAGCAAGGGAGACACAAAGACCAGCAGCTCTCTCTCAGGTCACCTTAGAGTCAGCAGCAAAGGGTAACCTGACAGGCAGGGGGACATAGAGGCATCCCAGGGAAGAAGAAATGCTGGCTGATTATCTTTTTTCCATTCTATTTTAATTTCTCCCTTTTATATTTTAATTCTTTTGTTTTAGTGTTTCGCTTGCTTGAACAGACGCTGGGGGCTGTCCCTCTGGCTTAGTAGCACCTGTTCCCTGTTCTTCTCTGTGTTCTTTCTCATCCAGCTCATGCTCCCATCCCTCCTTAATCCCTCCTTCTCTTTTCCCCCCAGTTTTTACTTTTTAATTACTACAGCCCTTAGCTTTAAAGAGCTTCAAACTGCATTTCTCAAAACAGTGCTCTGCCTCTCTTCTTGCGAAGGCTTTGCAGGGATGCGACGGAGGTGAGCGAGTATCGCTCACTTCATTTTACTGCGGACTGGTCAAAGCTTTGATCCCCTCGCGTCTGCCTGCTCGCCTCCTGGAACGCAGCAGCAGCCCGAAGCCCAAGCGCAGACTATGTGCAAAAAAAGACTAACGGAAAATAAAACAAATACGCACAGGAGAGGAGAGAGGAAACAACGGAGGTCTCCCCCATCCCAAAGCCGTGCATGAGGTGCAGGAGTATCCCCGTCTGCACCCGCCACCAGCGCGCATGTCACCAAGGCTGAGCTGTTAGAAGCTACACCACAATTTCAGGCAACAGATTAGACATTTGGACCTGTTCTGTGTTTAGGCAATTGTGCCTAACAACACACTAAAGCGCCCTTCCCATTAAAGGCTGGTGCATAACTTACTGAGGAAAAAAAAGGGAAAATACATACGCCCCCAGATCAGTCACAAAGCAGGGTTTTCAAGCTTCATGGCTATGCTTTAGGGAACACACCTATGACAGTGTCTATATGCAAACAACAACCAGTAAGACTCCATTCAGCCTAAGAGGGAGGATATTTCTCCGGCTCTTGGGAATCAAGGGACTATACCAGTCATAGTCTCTGCTCTCTTCCTAATGATATTAAGGTCTTCCCCACTGAGCCTAAGCACTAAACAATGGAAGCCCCACATGACTGTATGGTATAATGAGTTTAATAGTAATATATTGCTTTTGAAAATAAAGATGCCATTTACTATAATCAAAGTTACAAATAAACCACATTTTATCATCAAAAATAACATGTTTGATTAGTAAAGAAATAATAAGATAAAAAAGAAATTATGGGCTAGAGAGAGAGCTCTGTGGTTAAGAGCACTCGCTGCTCTTCCAGAGGACCCAGGTTCAATTCCTAGCACCCACAGGGCAGTTCACAATCATCTCTGACTCCAGTTCCAGGGGTGCCAATGACTTCTTCTGGCCTCTATGAACCCTGCACACACGGCACACAGACACACATGCAAACAAAACACCCATATACATAAGATAAAAGTAAAGTTTAAAATTTTGAAGAAATTGTATGGATATGTACACACGCACATGCACGTGCGCACTCACATACACACACGAGAAAGTTGTCACTGATTCAGTAAAATTTAAGATGTATACAGGTAATTTCTTAACCAGAGCAAATTTTAACAATAGTTGAAAGAGAGTTTCTCCACCAGTTAGGGACTTAGGTATTCAGTCTACAAAGTGTACCAAGGTATGTGTCAGCTCTTCTGCTGGAATAAACTGCTTGCCTTGTTGCCTAAGGCTCTGTATCTAACACTGTTTCAAAATGTTCATGTGTCATAACACCAGTACAAGTGGGGATGTGCCTCCCTCCTGCTGAGGCATGGCATATCTGTCTCCAGTGCCCATGTACCTGCAGGCCTGTCTCTCTATTGCTGCAGAAGTTTTTCCTACATGAGCTGGGTCATGTGCATAGCTGCATTTCTGATTTCTCGGCACCAGCAGAGGGCTGCTCAATTCTACAAATAGTAATTAAGGAAACAATGGGGTGGGTGAGGCTCTCAGAAGAACACCTGAAGGAAAAGCAAGGAAGGCTGAGGTGAAAGGCAGCCAATGACGCTTTCTATACGAAAGGCAGAAGTTCTCCTGCTCAGAAACTGGCGAGCTGGAGAAAGAGACTCAGAGAAACCTCAGGACGAGGCCAAGGTGGGTAGGAGAAACGCTTGGGTTTTCTCACATGGTCCCTCAGGGTTTCCACTGCTGTGAGAAAACACAGCAAACCAAAACTCAACTTGGAGAGAACTCTCCAACTTGGAGAGAAAAGGGTTCCCGCAGTTTAAACTATGATTCCAACCAGAATAGATAATAGCCCGGTTGTCTCTCTAAGCTATATATTATAAATATGAAGAGAGACAGTAATGAGGACATGAGGTATAGAACACCTGGAATGTACTCTGGCCAAAGAAGGCAAGGCCTCAGAGAAGACCTTATTTGTCTCATTGTTTGTCATTGGTGATCATATTTTATTTTCTCTGATTATTATAATTTAGTCCTATAAATCTTACCCTTATTGCTTAACTTAAGGTGGGGGGGTCCAAGGAGCAATAACAGTTCTGTAAAAGGCAACATTTTTTAAATGTTTGTTTTTAATATATATATTTTGCCTGCATGTATGTATATCCCCTGGCTGGAATCAGAGACAGTTATGATTTGCCATGTGGGTGCTGGGATTAAACCTTGGACCTCAGGCAGTACCCTCACCCACTGAGCCATCTCTTCAGCCTGGAAAAGTAACATTTTATACAGGGTAGCATTAGTCGTTGATTCTTATTTTTAAAATTTATTTTCCATTTTACATACCAACCCCAGTTCCCCCTCCCTCCCATTCTCCCATCCTCCCCTTACACCTCCCCCCCTTCTTACTCCACATCCGCTTCTCAGAGGGGGGTAGACCTTCCTTGGGTAGTCAACAAAGTCTGGTACACCAAGTTGAGGCAGGACCGAACCCCTCTCCCATATCAAGGCTGAGCAGGTATCCCACCGGTTTCCCTTTCTATTGAACAACCTCTCCTCTGGCACTCACAGAACCTGGCACCAACCTCTACTGTTCTTTCACAAGGCTTAGCTTCTGTGAAGAACGGAGATGTCAAAAAAAATCTAAAACCCCACTCTATGCTCTGTAGGCTTCAGGCAAAAGTATTCAAAGTACTTCAGACAAAGTACTTTTTTATTTAAAATTTTTATTTAAATTTTTCATGTATTTTGATCATATTCCTTCCCTTACCGTAACTCCTTCCAGATCCTCCCCTCTCCCTACCTAACCAACTTCATGTTCTTTTTCTTTTTTTATTAGTTTTATTGAGCTATACATTTTTTCCCACCCCCCCTTCCTCCCCCTCCCATGATCCCCACGGTACCAATTTATTCAGTAGATCTTGTCTTTTTCTCCTTCCTATGTAGATCCAAGCATCGGACAAAACACTTTCATGAAGGTCCCCATATTAGGGTGCTCTGTGTCCCCATTAGAAATGATTAAGTGTGGCAGGCAGCATACAGCAAAGGGCAAATGTTCTTTCTCCTCTGCAGTGCATAGAGAAAGGCTCGCATTCTTTTTCTTCCCTTGGTTTTTCAAGACAGGTTAGGAGCAGATCTGCTACAGGATGGCTAGAATTTGTAAAGCATGGCTCCACTACTTGGCTAGTCGCGCAACTTCAGGCAAGTCACTTGACCTCTCTAAACTTCTCTTCCCCTTCTATGAAAATGAGAAATGAAGACAGAGGGGCTGGAAAGATGGCTCAGCGTTTAAGAGCATTAGCTGCTCTTCCAAAGGTCCCGAGTTCAATTCCCAGCAACCACATGGTGGCTCAC